>JAHWFP010226305.1:115349-145469 GCA_023313725.1 Lithobius niger
CCCCCCCCGGTCCGCAATGTGGACACTTCTGCCTAGCAGTGGGATCGGATTCACTCGCTCGTGCAAATTTCACACCTCCGTATCGGTGCTTACTTATGCGAATTTAATTAAAAAAATTGCTTCCATCCAAAAACAAAAAGAGGGAAAAGTTGATTCGTTAATGCTCGTCAGCACCATATCACGGTAATACCGCTGCTATGGTAATACCGTGGTGCTAAAAAAGGAACGATATTGATACCGTAATTTTTTTTACCGTGAGTACCGTTTTACCATGCAACACTACACCGAATGCTGTCGCCCCTTTGTGTCCTCATATGCCGTCGTTGATGGTTCGTCCTGGCTGTTGGACGCCATTATTTCATGTGAAGCCTCTGCCATCTCAAATACTTGACAATAACACCTGAACTGGTTTACAATAGGTTTATTGCTGCTCACACTTGCAGTTAGTCTCTCGGTTCTACCGTGTGTCAGATCCGCACTACATCCTGCAAGGTGCACCGTTACTAGCTACATACAGTTGCATGCATATTCACACTAAATCAGGGGGAGTTAGTGGCATATCCTGACAAAAGGATTAATTCGAATAGGTGTCAATAAGAACTAAAGACATTTTCCATCAAACGGCCCTGCAAAATCTCCAAGAACGCTTTTGCCCAGAAACAGTTCAATCGTTTGTTTGCAGTAAGTACAGTTTTGAGCACGCTAATGCTTTTAATAGAGACTATACCGTAATGCCCCATGTGACCCGGTGCCCCAGTATAGTCCTGTGTTCGAGGGACAGCTCTTTTTCTGTGGGAAAAAGACCTTAGCTCTTCAGTAAAATTTTGTTTGGCCAAGCAGACTGTGTAGCAGTATACTTCAAATAATACCTTGTCGTGTAGGATTAACTTTTTCAGTTATCCACTCATAATAGGTCAAGAAAGAACAGTTTCAGTATTCACCACTCTAACAGTACTAAACAACATAAATATGGCATGACCCTGTAACTTAGTTTCAAATTATTATTAGGTCAATAAAACATCAGATTCCCTTGTGATGCGTGTTCTCGGGTACCTCCACTGAGTCATGGTTCGGTAACGCCAACAGATTCACAGCTTACACTCGATGGATTGGATACTCAGGGTTCATTCTTCTGCTGTAGAGTCCTTACATCACAAACCTCGGGGAGGGGATATCTGGGCCACGCCAGAGGGAGCTGCAGTGTACCCATGACATCCCAACATCACAAAATTGTTGGCCTCTGGACAACAGAGTGAAGACTTCAATTACAGGGAGTAGTGGGTGCTAAACACTGAATTGCAAACTTAAGTCTAAAATGACTGAACACTACAACAGCTTTAAAAGGACTTAATAAAGAATTAATCCAAAGTCGCTTTACTACTCAACAGATTAATGTTATTACTAAATAACGATGCTCTGGTCGAAAATTCGACTGACGCTACGATTTCAATACTTTGGCTGCTTATCATATTTCTTATCTTTTAAAATTAATTTTTTTGAGCCGTAAGTCAGCCGAAGCAATTAAATGCTAGTGTGGCTGAACTGGCTCAATTTTGAACATTACCAAACTTTTTTGTTTGATGGGTGTAGGACGGTTGCTATCTAAGATAAACAATTTCGGTTAGGATTGATGGAAAGAATAGATCGCCACCTTTCAGAAAATCTTAAACATGTCCATTTCGGGCGAGTTATGGAAAACAAGTAATTTGAGTGCCATTTTCCAATATGGCGGCTCAGCGATTGAGCAGAATGTCTACAATGCTTAAATTCTTAATAATTCTAAGTAAACAACATTCCTGCCAAGTTTCACGCTTTTATGATAAAAATGCACAATTTTAGACTATTGGGCCGCCATTTTCCAATATGGCGACTCATAGCAATTTAGGAGAATGCCTACAACACTTAAAATTCTTAATTTGGTGTAAACAACATTCCTGCCAAGTTTCATGCTTTTATGATAAAAATGCACAATTTTAGGTATATCCTCCGTACTATAACCCGTATTTTTACAGTGTAGTGGTACCGGAACCTTTTTGTAAACAGATGGAACCTTTCAAAGTTCTTGTTGCATTGCTGGAGTATTTTTTTAATTTTATTTAGTTTTTTTTTTAATTTTTTTAATAGATACCTACTCTAGTATCTAGATTTAAGGCAGTAAAATTAACATTCCTACAACTTCAAGACACAGGTCCTGCCTATCGTTCGCCATGGCTTTCATCCATCTTCGTTACAGCACCAACACTTGTTACTCCTCTGCCTTTAGGTTTCGGACCTCTAGTTTCCAACTGTCTGTCATCCGAAGTAGAGGTCCTCCTCTCAAAAGGTGCAATAAGGGAATATCCACATCCCCTTCGTCAAGGATTCTACAGCTCGATCATCCTTTGCCCAAAGAAAAGGAGAGAGGCTACAGACTCATCTTCAACCTCAAACCCCTCAACCACACGATTCGGAACTCCCACTTTAAAATGGAAATTATAGAAACCATTCGACAGTCCCTAAAGCCAGGCGCCTGGACAATCTCCATCAATTTAGAAGATGCATAGCTTCATGTTCCGTTTCACGCTTCAGTTCTGCATTTCTTTCGCTTTCTCTACAACAACAAGGTTTTCACTTACTTTTGTAAAGCAGCACCAAAAGTGTTCCAGTTTCTTCAAACTGGTGCAACGTTACAAAAGTAAGTGAAAATGAACGAAAAGCAAAGTAAATTGTCCGTACCATCGGTATTTGAAGTAAACAACAAGGTCTACGAGAGCCAATGCCTCCCTTTTGGTCTCAACGGAGCTCTTCAAATCTTCATGCTTTTACTTCGACCGGTCTTGGCATCTCTCCACACCACCTAGTATTTGCAAGCGCCTTTCTACCAGGATCGCAACTTGCTTAGTGCATCATTGAGATTTCACCATGTTCCTTCTCGCCCAGCTAGGTCTCGGCATCACCTTTCCCAAGTCTCGCCTTCTCCCAGCCCAGTCTTTCGTTACCTAGGGGTCGCTTTCGATGCAACAATCAAGCGACAGCAACAATCATGCTGTATCCTGACAGGATCACGGAACCCCTTGTGACAATACATTTCTTTATTCAATCTCCCCATCACTCTCTTCCAGCACTCGATTCCCTAATCGGCAGACTAGATTTTCTGTCAAATCTAGTTCCTTACAGACGTTGGATGACTCTACCGTTTCATAACGTTCGCATCGACGTTTGGGAGGGGGGGGGCCTCTGCCTCATGGGTTGCCCTATGGACTCGGCTTTCCATTTCGACGCTCTCCTATGGTGGTCGGACGTCTTCGTACTTTCTCAGACAGTTCCATTACGTGAGCCTCAGCCAGACCTATCGTAATGCAAGCAAACCCATTCAAGCTTCTTCCAACAAAATCTACGACAGACACTGGCAGCGATCGTTTCGTTGGTGTCACCCGAGGAAGATTAATCCAGTCGCGCCCCCCCCCCCCCCCCCACCCTTCGCAAACTCCTAAACTTTTTCACTGGTCTGTTTAAAGAAGGCCTCAAAGACTCCATTCTGCCCTGAACTCTCTCTTCAAAGCCGCAGGCAAGACTACCCTTCTTAATGACGTTTGCATCTCGTCCCACATTAAATCCTTCCTAATTGAGGGAGCCCGTTACTCGCCACATTTTTCCTGACTGGAACCTTTCGATCGTCCTAAACTCCTTATGAAGGCTCATTATGAACCCTTGGGAAACTGCCACATCTATGCATTAACCCGAAAAACAGTCTTTTTGGTTACTTTTGCAGCAAGTTTACGATGCAGCGAAATTCAGGCCCATTTGGCTGACTCTACCTACTTGTGCTTTCACCCCTAATTACATAGCGGTTTCGTTGAGACCAAGAGACTCTTTTCGAGCAAAGACCCAGGAGCCTTGCGAGCTGCCTACCTCCATTGTCATTCCGCCGCTTGCCTTCATTGTTGGGGCCTAGCCTGGACGTTCTCTTTGCCCGATACGTACCTCCATTTCTACATCCAATGAACCGATAACTACGAGTTACAAAGGGGCAGGACACAACTTTGCCTACCTGTCGTTAGGGATTTTGGTGTGACCTCCGCCTGGATGTTAACGCCTACGAAGATTTGAACATCAGCTGTTCAGAGCACAATATCAAGAGTCACGGCCCACAAACGTTGAGTCATATATACGTCCTGAGCCTTTCACAGCAACGTCTCAAGTCTCTGACATCCTTAAAGCCGCATCTTGGAAGAGTACTTCCATCTTCACATCCCATTATATTACCTTCGCGACCACCCAGGTGAATGGGTTTCATCATCTAAGACCAATTATCGCTGCCAGACGGGTTATCCAACACCCTTAAGCACTATGCAGGATTCATCTTTATTACTCCAGTTAACTGAATAAGTCTTCAGTTTCCTTTTGCTTGAGGCGATTTCTTCAACACTTTTGCTGTACCATTGGTACTCCAGTCGGCTGAATAAGGCTCGAAGCAATTTCATCGATATTTCTGCTGTGCGAAGGTGATACTTTGGGGGTACCAGCTTGTAACCCTGGGGAACTCGCCAGGTGGTGCCGCCGCCAGTTTTGACGAGGTCTGTTGCAATGCTAAAATTGTTGCTAAAATTCCGGGTATTTTTGTTTCTATTGCATAACCGAAATATACATTACCGATACCCACCTTGCCTCCCCTCTTAAGTGACCACCTGACATGTTGAGAGGAACGAAAGATGAAACCAGGACGCCCACGGCACTTATGTAGGAGGAGTGTCATTGATGCATGCACACTGGGTTACGAAGCTGGCAGGCACTGATATATTAGTTTCGTCTCTAAGGTAAAAGCATTTGAGAACAAGAATGCTAAAATTATAGGTAATGTATATTTCGGTTCCCAGTATTTTAATGTTTTTATGCAACAATGCCAATAAACAAATGCCAGACGCAAGGAGTAGACTCGAGATTTTAAAAAATGCTAACAATTCTAGTGAGTCAATTCACCTGCAGTTTCAGGAAACGTGAAGAGCAGTGTTGGACTGGCCCGCTTGAGGGCCCTGAAAGGACCGCGGGGGGGGGGGGGGGGGGGGGGGGGGGGTCAGGGTCCCCTATTTTGCCAACTCATCATACGATTTTGCCTTTGAAAAGTACCTTTCAAAGGGTCCGGCAAACCCAGGTAGGAGGTCTGGTGGAGCGCTGTTAGCTCCTCCAGCGGGGTCCTGGGCTGAGCCCCGGAAGTTGAAGCATTTTATGTTATTTTAGTATCCGTTTCTGTCATGTTCTGCCGTCCAGTGATGAGCACATTTCATTCAAATTATCAAACACATTTTCTAATTTTTCTTATTCGTTCTTCAGGATGGCAGGTTTCAGTAAAACTTAATTGTGACTTCAAGTTCAGTTTAGACTTTTAGGCTATAATGAATGACGATGAAATACTGTGTGCCCTCTGCCGTATGCTGAAAATTTGTTTAAATGGACTATCGAAAAGTGAAAAAAAAAATGAAGTCTTATTCTCTTGTTTTATCCCAGACTACCAGTTCTAAAGGTATTATTGTACATAGTGTCCATATTTTAAAGCAGTAACATGCTTATAAAAAATGCAACGTTGAAAGATGAAACCTTTTACTCATTTTTATCCAAAACAATTTGAGGTATCATTGGAGAAAAGCTCCCACATTTGAAATCGACATACTCCATTTTCATTTTTTCTTCATTGATCTTAGGGTTGTTTTTGCCCCCAATTTCGGGACCAGTCTCGTGTTTGGAGGAAAAATGACTCATTAATTATCTTTTCCTCCAAAATCTTGTGGCTGGGAGAAGAACTGCAAGGATGCAACCAGAAATGATCGGGGGCAGCGTTTCAGTTACTTGCGTGCTACACAGAAGTGTTGCGAAAACTAATGAAAAAAAAAAAAAACTAATCATAAGGCCATGCAAAGTTAATTGTTTGGTTTACAGGCCCATGCGGGTGCCTTAAATTATAGCGGGTCAACACATTTTATCTGAATCTTGGTTCACCTGCTAAAAATCACATATTCGCTAAATATTGACCATTTTTCACATTCCAGTACACCATTTTAACTGTCTCGAAATGAGCTTTCCAATGGTGCGAATTTCAAATCCATAGCTCAAACCACTAAGAAGTTATTTGACAAAAACTAAAAAAACTTTGAATACTAGATGACATATTAGCAATATTATATTTTTTCTAGGCAGACTACATACGATTTTAGCTTTAAGTTAGGTACATGTCAAAGAAATACGGTCAGTTAAATGAAATTAAAATAAAATGCCTGGTTGCCTGGTGCTTCAATGTACAACATCGCTTGTAAACCAAACAATTTTTTTTTTGCGTGGCCTAAACTTTACTTTCAAACTGACCAAATGGTGATAATTAACCAATGTAAATGGAAACGTGAATTTGCAGAGAAAATTTATCCGACTTTGCAACAACTCGAAATTGCCAACTCTATATGTATTCTCGGATTGTGGGAGGGAGGAAGCTATCCCAGTCGCTACGGCACCGTATATAATGAAATCCCTCCCCCCCCCCATCCCCATTTGTATAACAGAAGGTATTATTTTAAAATACTTTAACTCTAAACCAACAAATCAGTGCCAAAAAAAAAAAATTTTGTGCTTAATTCTAATTGGCTGTGCTACGTTTTTTCTTTACCATTTTTTACTTAAGAACACGAAGAGTACACTGAAGTGGGCAGCGACAAGAAGCACGTTTGCCGCTCTTCTGTAGTCGATTCAATGAATGGGTTAGCCGCGTCACATGCGGCCTGCCTACTTCCCTTTTCTACTTTCTCCTCAAACATACACAGGTCTTGCACCCTGTTTCGGGGCACCCTGCGGGCCTTCTTGGGCTCCTTGGGCCTTCTTGGGCCCCTTGGGCCCTCAGCGATCATTGACTAGCCGACATGGCCAGTCTGACATTGGTGAAGAGGAAGCGTTATCCTTATTACGAATTAGTTTTGTAGAGATTTGACGTCACCCTCCTGTATTAAAGCTAAAATGTCTGCTTCCCATTTGGGTTGCCGTCGTATAATGCTACAGATGAAGGCCAAAACCGCTGAAAGAGACCAGCGGTTAAACCAACTTTCAACAGAAAAGACTTGCACTGAATGAGCGAGTGAAATTCGGTGTGTTTCCATGGAGTGTAGAAGACCAACTTAGTATGTCAAAGTATCACGAATTAAAAATCAATATTTAAAAAAAAAAAACATATTTCGTTTGATGTTTAAGGTAAGGTTTAACTGATCCGCATCAAAACTGCAAAGGAAGGGACTCAAAACAAACTTGCCTGTAAGGTTTCGTATACCATCGTGTTGCTGTACTGTTAAGTTTATGTGAAACCTTACTGCTGTATTCACATGTTTTTACAGTTTTTACTTTAGAACGTGATAGGTCAGATTGGTCCATTCTACTTGGCTAAACGACATCGCTGAAAAATCAAAAAAAAATCATAGTCTTAGTGTCTTCCCCAGATCACCACGAAGGTTGTTGCAATAACATTTCGGATTGCCATAACAAGTTTCGGACAATTAGGCGAGTTGAAAAAATTAATCCATTTTTTCTACCATACTTATTGCGGTCTTTCTCTTGGGTCTTTCGACGCAAAGATAAGAAGCCAATTGGAATGATGCAAGACTACGCTCATTCATTGTTGAAAACGAACCTTCTTAAAATGACGCTATAATCAAATTTGTCTGTAAGGCAAATTAATATTATGATAAAAAATCCGTTTTAATCGATTTAAATGATGTAAGTGATGACGTTACAAAACTGAACGATGCTGACATTTCCCGAGTAGCCTTTAAACAAACTCAAACAACCTTTTCCCGAAGTTAAAACAAAAACTTGCTGCTACCACTTTTCCTAAAACTGCTTAAGCGCACACCTGTAAGCTGATGTCAATAACTCTCCATGCAATATAACAGACGGTTTAGCATTGAAAGACCTCGTTGAGGTTAGTTAGTTATAAAACGACTTAGTTAATTCTGTATAGCACATAGCGTTTTGACCTTGTAACCTGCAACTCACACACACTTGTAGTTTAATTTCGTCAGATCATAATTGAACAAACTTGACTAGTTTTTGAGAAGATGTGGCTGACTCGTATTGGCTTGAGGCCTCTTTTTTTTTTTGACACAAATGCATTAATTCGACGTGTGAAATGTCTGAATTAAGAAGGGCTAAGTAAATTTAGAATGTTATCAAAATGTGATAGAGAGAAGGCAACAGTACTCCAAATTCAGAAAAAATTATCCACGTCATTTTGGAATATTATTTTAATTAAATACACCCGTCTTTAGAAAGGCTGTAAGCTATTCGTTTAAATATTTTAGCATTGGTGCTGGATCTTTCTTACTGAAGCAACAGTAGAATAAAAATTAAAAACAAATACAAAGTCTCTCAAATGGTGTCACAAAATGTTAATGTTATACAATATGTTGCGAGTGGAAAATACAAAATGACACGTAACTTAAAAAGTATACTGACCAGTGGCCAAATTGTGAGTGCTGAATTATTAACATTCGTGATGGGTGGATTGACCAGTAGCACAGCTTAGCGTACTTCACAAAAAATATTTAACACTAAACACACAACTTCAGTTCACCAAGTTAATCTTCACTTAAATCAAAGCAATTAGGTCGGCAAATTGACGTCATGTTGCTTTAACTCCATTACCTGTGCGGGCTGTTGAGTCTGATGACTCCACAAATCCAACAGTCTTGTCAAAAATGTGACGTCACTTCTACTCAACAGTAACTTTGGAACATTGTTGAGTTGTTGAGTTGGCTCAGTTCTTATTGTAGTTTTGAAAGTTATCCTGCTGTCATCCAAAGTTTCCTGGTTGACGTGTGTAAAACCTAATAGTATAGTGTTGTCTGCACACCTGAGAAGAACAGATCCTTCTCCCATCACAAAAGCGTATATCCAGCCATTAACTAAATATAGGACTTTTAAGCAAAAATATAGAAAGTTTTTTCATTTTTTTTTCTGAAACATTGGACATTATTACCTCCCCCCCCCCTTTTTTTTGTCTTATCTGGTATTGTACTAAATTTTCTGTAGTAATACCTAGGTACTGAAAAAAGTAAAATCTTACTGGGCGAATCAGCTAATAGAACTTCAACAAATCATAGCTCTTAAACCATTGCAGGCGTGTAATCATTCAAATATTTTTTACATGACATGAAAGAAGCACATAGGCACACCAGAACTCCTAACAGTGGCAAAATACAGAAGCCGCCAAAATGGCTCCCTGGAAAATCACACCCGAGCAACAACTAAATGCGGTCACTTTGCTGAAACAAAGAGGTATTGTCGCGACACAATGAACAAATAGAAAACAATTCAAGTACCTAGTTTGCATTATCAAGTGAAGATTGTTGCGAAATTTGACTGCACCGGCGATGTCCACGACACAGCAAGATAGCACCGTCGGCCAGCAAACTCCGAAAACAGTGTGTGCACCCATCGATTCAGTAGAGTCCGGGAAGATCCATGCCTAGGGTTTCAAGTGATCTTGGCAAATCCTCGTCCGCTGTTTTCGAAGTGCGATATCGTCAATTTTCAAAATAGAATGTTGCCTTCTTTGAATAATTCGTACAGTTTTTGACCGCTTGTGTATATTCACATTTAACACGTCATGGAGCACAGGTTACACTGAATTGTTTTTGTTGTTCGTTGTGTTCACGACACAACTTTTTATACCAGAAAACAAAGTGACAACTTTTACTTGTGGCTCAGTTGTAATCCTCGATGGCGCCATTTATTCGGCTTTTGTATTTCACCGCTAGAAGGTATTTTGATGTGACCTTGTGCTCCTTATGCAGCAGGGGCAAGGGAATGCGTGTTCTGAGCTGTTTCACTTACTGTGTATAGAAAAACAGGCATTCTGGTTAAAAACTTTTAGGTTTAATAGGTAGGGTATGGGTTGTTTGACTCGGCCTAAAAAAAAACGATTTGGTTTCTGTAACCCGCCCGTGCCTAATTTTTTTTTTTCAGATTTTAGCGACCCTATAAGTTTTTTCGTTCATATTCGTCAGTATTTGTAATAAATCATTCGTCCGTATTAATAGCAAAGGGGAAACAAATCGGGACCACAGGGAAAGGCTTTTTTATGCCTACACATACGTTGTACGTAATTTATGCACAAATTCAGTGTAAAAAAAAGTAAGAAAGAAAATTCCGACCTACCGACCCTCCCAATTTTTTGCCGCGATGTTACAGGAACCAAGATTTTAGTTATTCCTAATCTGATTGCTTTCAGTTCGAATTTGTTTTTTCTCTAACCATTTTATTAATCCTACAAAAGAAAAAGTAATTTGTTTCAAAATATCTTTTTTTTTTTTTTTAGTTAAGTTGAATGTTGGACACTCATTGTACTGGTTTCCCACTTACTGTTCCTTAATTAAATAAACCTTACTGCCGTTTAAAGTTACTTACTGTTGGGTTGCTTGATTTGTTATAAACTTTCTTGTTAATGCTGGAAGAATAGGGGTGTCGCCAACCTTAAATTCCAATTTTGCTTTTCAACGAATAAAGCAATAAAGGAATGAGCTGATTGTAAGGGAAAATAAGTTTCAAGAAGATGGATGTAAGGTGAATTAAAATAACAAAAGTACAGTGGATACCGCTTTCAATGAACTGTAAGGGACAGGAAAACAGATTCTTTTGTAACTGAATGTTCATTTATTTTAAATAAATTGTCATTAAGTTTAACAGAATGGTTTTTAAAAACTGTTGTTCAAAGCCAAAAATTCTTTTAAAGAAAGAGTTTTATAACTGGCGTCCACTGTACCTACCAGAAGTAAAGCTATCACCACTACTATAAGTTAGGGGTCAAAATTATTTGTAAAAATAATGATCGTTTCATCAAATGTGTTGTCGTAAAGAAATTTTTTTCCTTTTTTTTTGTTTAAAATATTTTCACTTTTTATTTGTTCAGTAAACACTTTGTTTACGTTTGCTATATTTCAGGACATTTTGTGTATTTATGTATTTTTTTAAGCACGTGAATAATGTTTAGTAAGCATGAATCTGTTCTTGACGATTGTAATAAATCCTGGTTTCTTTCAAAAAGAAAACTTTGCCCATTAACTGATTTCTGTTGTTTATGCGATTGTTTGAAAAACGAAAAAACAACTTTGTAAATTGTTGAAACCAACTATTCATATGGGGTGGGGGGAGTAATTTAAAGTTTTAATGTGTTTTAATTTGTATTATTTCCACCTAACTAGCTTTGTTTGTATTTTATCTTCATTATTTCCTTTGTTGTTGTGTTAACGCCTTTGGCAAACTCTCAGGTCTTTTTGTGGTAGCAGTTCTGTATAGTTAAAACTGAAAAGTATCTTTTCTTACCGAGTGTGGTCCAACGATGCTTGCTTGCATTGCTTTCCCTTTTTGTTGGGCAGTAAAACGAGGAATAGAAAGGAAGTTATGCAGGGTTCAAACTCTAGCTGGTACAAGCCCGGAGTTTAGGTTGACGGTCAATACCAGGATGAAAGGCTGGAATTTACTTGCGTCATAATTTTCAAGGAATAAAATCAGGGTTTATTACAACAGAAATATGTATTACCATAAAATTGACGTAAAAGTTTTCATTCTTGTAAACACTGTCTTTCTACATTCTGCCATGTGGAAAAAGAATCGCAAAGAACCCACGCCATTTTTTTCCCATTCATATTCGGCAAAGTAGCTTCTCTTCTACGAGTTCCAATTGTTTTGGTTGTTAGCGTAGACATATTACAACTTTTAAATTATTGTAATTGAAATTTAAAATGTTTTTCTTATCGCTCTTTGATGGAAATAGCATGGCATATGAACGGTATGATCGCTTACAACTGATAAGCAATTCAACAGTGCGTTTGCAGAAACACGTAGTTTCAGTGTCACCACACATTTTGTCATTGGCCAGTCGTTAATTACAAGTCTACAATATTTAAATTGAGCAGCGTTATAAGGCATGCGAAACTGGAATACAGTTAAAAAAAAAAGGCATGGAAAGTGGAACAGCTACGAAAAAATGTGCAGTTGTTTGACAATTATTAAAATATAAAACTAGCCACATTTATAGGTATTGAGAATAAGAACAAAGTCCTTTGTTTAAAAAGGTTACTGATACTTTTAATGATGATACTGATAATGATAATGACTCTATTAATGATGATACTCAGTTTTTTCCCCCAGCTTTTTCACACTCCTCTATTTCGCGTAGCCGAGCTTAACTAAAACCAAATAACTTGCCACCACTATCTGATAGAGGTCTTTTCAATGGACTTACCTTGTTTTAAGTTGAGATATTGTTTTAGTTTGTGTATTGTAAAGTTGTGTCATTGTTTTCGTAAAACAATATTGTTTTCTAGTCTACACCGAAATTATGCTTCACGGCACTATGTTATTATTAAAAGTCTTGTTTATTTTTGTAATAATTTCGTTTGCATGGTTGTGAAATAAAAAGTTTCAATAATTATATTGTTGTTATGATTATGGCGTTTGGTTTTGTGACATAATTCTGCGCCTGCGCAATATATTGGTCGTTATAAAGCTTATTGTAGGCAGGAAAACCCTTGCATTGTTTGGTAGTTCAGATTTGACACATTTTCATAGTACTTTGGCAATTGCTTCGCACACAGGATCTTGTAAGTGGCTAACAAGATTTGAACGTGTTAAGCCTAATATCAACGCTGCCACACGACTGGTGACAAAGTTGAGCGTTCCTGCACCTCCAATTTCCACATTAACGCCTCGGAGATAAGGCATGTCGCACACATCAAGGTCTGCCGACGAACTGGAGGTCTGACGCAGACGGAGCGCCAGGGGCATCTGACGGACGCGAACATTTGCTGTTCCTCTGGACTGGGCAAACAAAAATCTGAAAAGAGAATCGATAGCTTTAATTACAAGCCACACTTGTCAGTTGAGAGCTGTAATTAGCAGCTTGTCTCGTTAACATTTCCTGAGAAGGTTGGCAGGTGTTGGACAAAGAATGGGCAGCAAGTCTTAACGTCGGCGTGTCGCTAATCAAACTTGCAAAATGTCGTTCTGAATATGGATTGGCATTAATAGCTGCCACGGAAAATTAATTTGCATTTACCTTGTTAGACGTGCTTACAAGATTATCAGTTACATAGGCCATTGCGTTCTGTGTAGTCATTCAAACTTAGCACGCAAGTAGAGACCATTTTTCTGCATCTAAAATCCAATTCGGTTTTGAAAAAGTTGGTCCTATTTTTCGAAATTTTTTAACCATAACTTGAAAAAAATATTGAGCACTAGCTAGTGCATCTTGGCTGCACTAAACGAAAGTTGAACGTTTTTTCTAAGTTTTATTTTTATTTGAACCTGCGTTTTGGGAATCGGAACTGGATTTGGGATCCAGAAAAAGAAAATTCTTAAAATATTTTGGGTTGTGCAATTTTTGTGGACCATACCTGTGTAAGAAAGTACTGAAATTTTGATATCAGTACACTAATGAGAAAACAAAATTAGAAATCAACTTAAAACTTATCTTCACTTAAAACTTCACCTCAAGTCAAACTTTTAGGAACGCTTTTAGGGGAAAAATACATGCAACATTTTTTTTTTACAGAATGATTGTCAAATCAAACAGTAAATCCCATGGTAAAGGGTTAACAAAACAAACAGTCTGTATTTAAGACTGTCCTTGTATCATAGAAGATAACAAAGATAGAAAGATAGAAAAGAACCTATGACTTAAACACACTGCGCTACCAGCTACAGCCAAGATGAAGCTGTTCATACCTTCTCAGTGGTAACCTAAAAGTCAAATCATATACAAGGAGTTCAAACCCGAATTTTAAGAGATATACAAGGAGGGAAGGCTACCTACTTCTTGGCCTTCACACTAGAATTAATGGAAGCAATAAATGAACAATAAATCAAAAAGTATAGGATTAAGAAGCTTGTGCGTGTTCATTTTTTTCATTAGTTGGTCCTCAGATTTAAAATTTTTGCCTGTAGAGACAGAATGCCTTTTGATAATGACTAAAAACAGCAGCGTACAAATTAACCAGATTCAGACCTGTTTTATATTGTCCGTAACATTGTCTTCTAATGGTGACTGGATCACACAAAATTGAAGCAAATTGTGCAGATTGTCACGCGTAACGTTATTATATTATTACAAAAATTATGTAGCATCAACGTGTCCTTTATAATATTCAAATAAGAGAAACAAAGAAAGTGCCCACATAAGGCATTTCCGTAATGCATTTAACATTTGGTTGCTCTGCATTTGCTTATTAAAATTGCACTTCTGTTACAGCTTTTGTGTTTGTATTTTGCATTTGTTAAGAGCTGGTGAATCACTGTCAGGGTCGCGTGACATAGTTGGTAAAAGTCGAGCCGGCACCTGTATGACGTGTGAAGGTACATGACACCTCACTTCTCAGATTCTGTCACAGCTTTGCAAGTTGGGGGATTGCTGGGAACTGTGTCGCGTGGACAGTTGGACGGAGTAGAGCGCGAGATCCTAGGTTCTATATAAACTATATAAAGGCTTGGTGGTACCGACCCACATCAAGTTAAACTTGAGAGGTCACGTGGAAAATTCTATAAGCTGTTAAACTTATCTGGAGATGAAAGTAATAGTCAACAAGAATAGTCCAGAACGATTTAATTCTCCTTTATGGGGGTGTGACCAATTTGTCACTGTCGCATCTTTCCTTCCTTCGTGTAATTCCATCTTTAAGGTGTAACGGTAAAATATCACCTGGCAGGGCGCTGCAATCTTCTCAATGGCCTCTTGCGTGTGGACAACGCTGCTCACAGTTGGTAATCGTCCTTAAGTATTGCATGTCTGCAATGACAGGCTGGTAGATGTGGGTTCAGTAAAACCCTGCTCTAAAAGTCAGACCTAACAGAATATCAGTTAGAGCTAAAAACGGTTACAGAAACCGTAGGACGTTACTTCATGGAGAGAGAATGGTGGAAGGATATAGGAATTAAGGAAATGAGAAAGGGATGTGCAACAGCTAGGTATTTGAGTCAATGTACAAGAGCACAACAATACAAGCATTGCTTATAGCAGTAAATCGGTTGTGACAACAATATACATTGTTATGTAGCTTGTCTTTACAGCAAGCAGCGAATAGACATTACAATGGCAATGACAAATTACATGCTTCCGCCACTATCTTTAATAAGCTTGCCTATAATCAAGTTATGAATGCTGAAACATCGACGCCCTCAATCAAAAGTCACAGTGATATCAATGCCAGCTCCTATCCCCATGGGAAGTAAAATGGACTCAGAAGCCTGGGAGAGGGTGTAGGACCGTTGCAATTAAATAAGGCCGTGTAGGTCGACACCTGGAGAAACGGGAAAATGCTCCCACAATTACCGCAACTGAATTTCTAGAAGTTTATAGGCTCTGGCAACTTAACATTTTCTGAAAGTTTCTTGTCTACATGGATTGCTCACACCTGTAGCCAACAACATAGTGGTTTAAGTCAGTATTAAATAAAATAATTTCTGTTGGGTTTCTTAACATAAAACAACTGATCTTGGTAAAGTTTTGGAATTCTTTAGATCATTCCAGGTTTTTTGCGCAATCTCAAACGCAAAATACCGTACAGTAATCGTAAATTTTCGATTGCTTTGAAGGGGATGTTAAGTCAAAGCAACCAAAAAATTGTGAATACCGTACAGTACTTTGTGCTTTAGGTTGTGCAAAAAAAAAATGAAACGTTCTGATGAATTTGCTGAAAACTCTAAAAGTAAAAACACTTTTTAAATTTTGGAATGTACGCCAGAAACATTTACTTGGCAGCAGTGCCATATGTAGCATTGGGCTGGTTATAGCCATGTGCTAATTCTGGTGTGTAATGATGACAACAGATCATTAGTAATATTCTTGTAAAAAACATTACTTTAAGCTTTCCCAAATAGTTAGTTGGTAACTTAACAATGTTTAATTCTCTGAAACCGAAGATTGATAAACTGGTAATTATAGTCTTGTACTAGTTCTCGTTTTCATACTTTTTTTGAAAATAATAAATTAATAATAAAAATGCTTAGAAGTAATCATTAAAATAAATAATTAAAATTGGCTTTCCTTGTCAGTATGATTATAGGTATGTAGCTAAGTAGTTCACATAAGATAATTTGCCACCTGCCTTCTTTCTAGTAATAACAGTTGTAATATTAAAGCATTTTTAGCTGTTCTGCTCCCCTATACGTAAATAAAGGTAGGTAGAAACCTAAGCCAAACGTATATACTGATTTGGATAATACTTCATGAAGAATGTTGCATATTTTTCTTTTTCCTCGAGCAAAAATGTACAATTTCCATACATTTAACACATTCCAAAACCACCCTTTTGGTAAAGCCGCATTTAGCCACGAATCTTGGAAGAAATTTTTTTCTTAGCCCATAAAAAGAATTCAAATTGTTGGTATTCTATGGGCTATTTCGTGGCGTTCGCTAAACTTCTTCCGTTTGTCTCATTGATGTGCTGTATTCAGATTTGTCATTGTATGGCTTTGCCAGCACCCTTTGAAAATCGACGGGTACATTTTTACTTCGGTTTTATAAATCACTAGAATCAGGAAACGTTTTTACTAAATGTCCAATTTCCTAGTGCAGTTCACTAACGTTAATCTCGTAAGGGGTCAGCTCAACTTGCTACTCACACACACACACAAACAGAACTGAGTACTTAAAAGAAAAAAAAAATCTGCATACTTCAAAAAACTTAAATAGACAGCCACACTTGAATAAACCAGACGAAGCCCGAAACAACCTGAGAAAGCAGACCCGGGTTTTTCACAACCGTGATCTCCAATGAAGACCTAACCCCAGCAGAACTTTTCTCCATTGTGTGTGACACAGACTGTGTCGGCAAAATTGTGCACAGCTAATTGGTTTTTGTCATATTGGTTACAAAAATATTTTTTTGAAAAAAATGAGTTTTTTCAAAACTTCTAGGTTACCCATTAGTTTGGCTCTTTTATTAACGGAAAGGTCTCAAAAGACGATTAAAATCATGTACTGGACTTCCAAAATCGGCCAAAAATTAACCAAACGGTAGAAATTTGGTCAGATTTTGTCTGCAAGATTTCCACTGTTCACGGTGTACACAGTTGCATTATTTAAACATTGGATATTTATATTTTGGGTAAAACAAATTGATTGCTCCTATCCTGTTATTTAAACATTCGATGTGGGAGCGTTTCATGCGCGTCGTACATGGTTCCCCACTAGTGCGCCTCCTCCCTTTTAATTCCATGTAGATAGGAGCTCTAATTGCTATCACTGAGACTTTTAATTAAGGAAGTCTTTGTTTAAGCGTTTATAGAGCCGACAGGAAGACTGGTCTGTTAACAATGTTTGCCTAGCCAACTATTAGTCTTCAGCCGAAGCATACAACCATACTTATTGTACGTTCCTTGTTTCATTGCTGATTGCCGTTGTTTCTCTTCGCTTTGTCACTTGTTCAAAGGTCGTACTTCTCAATAGAACCTATTGTTGTTATTGTACCAACTTACTGGTCTTATCTTTTCCCTCCTTTTCTTGTTCTCCCGCCTTCCGCTCGATTGCAAAGTTGCATGACTCGTAAGGAGTTCATGATCCTAACCGCCATTTTTATTAGGGCTGGAATTCGTGTGCAACTTGAAGCCAGCCTACACTTCTAGGTGACTATGTCAAGACTTAAGTGACTCGTAAAGACATTTATTACGTTTTGCAGCATTGACTGACCGTAAGTGACATAGCGAAAGTTGCTGCACCCAATGACGGATATTTCCGCAACGTCACCCTTAGGAGCTGTTAGAGAAAGAGAAGAGAGAGAGAGCAGTGCAAGAGCGACCGATGCAAGCTCAAGGAAGACATAAACGTTATGGACTATTATTCCGTTGGTTTGTCAATGCCGTAAGTCTTGCCAAGCCCTCTAGCTTGTATCTAACGTGCATGGAAGGTACACCTCCGCTTCCATCATATAGGTCCAAGGATCGTCACACTCTGCCCCAATACATGTGATTGTACACACTGAGAAGGAAACTGAGACGTTGGAACCCTGGTGTACCTTCACACATGTAAATGTTGGCTTGATTGCACGATTTATTTTAGGTAATACAAATTGGATGCTCCCAACCCTCGGTCACTTAAATCCAACTGAACTCAGGTAGTCCTCTCCCCCACCCCTTTCTCTCTCTTCCCTCTTCCCTATCCACTCTGCCTCTCCCTCTCCTCACACCCCCGCCCCTCCCCTCACACCCCCGCCCTCCCCCACATTGAAAAAATCGTATACCGTAGATATAATTGCGAAACCAAATGAAAACTTTTGCGGTTTGATTAAAAGTTTTTATATTTTTGTTTCATTCATTCAATTTGAAAATTCGCGTTAAAGTAAACATATTCTTGGGCCTATTAACATTTTAGTAATGTACTGTACAGACAGAAATCTTGATTGAAACTACATACAATCTGTTAAGCTCTTGGGCAATTTATGTACTTCTCCAGGGCATAACGCTAATTAAATGAAAAGGAAACTGAAATAAGGGAAAAAATTGCACTTTTATTCGTTGAATTTCGATCGCTTTTTTACGTTATGATACGTAATGAAGTTATTCCAAGAAAGGGAATCGGTTGACGTATTTAGTTAAGTATGCGCAAGTCCTGCAGCAAAAGTAGCACGACGATATGCCACAGACAGTAGAAGGCTGTTGCAGACAGATTTTTCGACCAAATTTCCACCATTTAGTTAATTTTTAACAAATTGTGACAATTTGTTTGGTCTCACAGAAACCTTTCAGTGGCAGAAGAACCGACCGAATCAGTGAGTTGAAGCATATTAATAGTGAAACCACAATTATGCGAGTAACCATAATTATGATAAAGAATTGGCTGTGGACGATTTATTTTCCGAGTTTTGTTGGCAGAGTATTCTGCTGCTGGATGTTCGTTTCGCATAAAGTCTTGTTAGAATCAGAAAACAAAACAAAGCATTTACATCAAGGCTACTGCACTCTTACGCACTATCGAGCACGAAAAAGTTTCTGCCAATGCTTGGTTTTTCAGGTTTTTTTTAATCCTTGAATGTTAAACATTTTACACTTTTCATTTTCTATCGTTGTGCTAGTATGATACCTTCAAAAAGAAATACCTCTCTAATATGTTCATATCGTACTTCCTTCTCTTTTCTGTTCGTCTCATTAACAGACTATTAAATTTACTCAAAAAAGTTGATTCATTATTTTTTTTTTACTGGTAATTGTGAGGTTTTTTTCTCAGCAATTTTTTATGTAGCCCTTGGCTTTATAAAAGAACGCGGTCTTACTTACTTGCATTAGTAATTGTGTATTATGTATGGTGCAATAAACCCCTATTTTTCTCTCTCCTTGAATAAATTCTCTAATTTTTGACGTTTTAGCTCTCTAGCTTATTTGAATAGTTTTTTTAGAAAAGCTTTTAAACTAAAACCATAAAACAGTTTACTAAAACGTGGCATACTGTAGTTGCAACATTTCCAGTGTTCTTGACACATTTTACTTGTAAAGAACTTTTCTTTTTTTTCCGCATTTTCTAAGTGCAAAAAAAAAGAAGGATCTTTTGGTTATAGGCAGTTGTCACGTTGGGGTATGCATTCAAGTTGAATGAGATATGACACTGCGTGCAATATTTTCGTGACCTACTCCAACATTACTAAAGGCCGCCATACACACCATACACGCATCATCCCGGGCCACACTGACAGCGCCCGGCAAACAGTATGGCACAGCGACCGCTCCAAGCAAACGGCAACGATGCATGTTTTCACAACAACCGGTCTTCTGCTGGAGCTAATCACTCCCAACGTAAATACAGCAACAGATATCCGTTGCAATTAACGGCCAGCAAGTAAAAGATAATTAGTGGAAGCAATCGCCCAAGCTTTCCCACAGCCATGTCACGATTTGATTTTTATTTTTGTGTGCAACTGCAGCTTCTGACTCGACCCCAAAACTCACCCACAAACGCCTCACAATAAAACCCTACATGTGTTCGAAAACACCACCTCAAGACTTGCGAGTTATTTCCACTTGTGCACTTACCATGCTGTTAGTTAGCGATCTCCTTCCACAAATTAACTTTAATCCTGTGTCTTCATTACAGGGCGGTCCACAAAAAAACTGACGACCCAAGATTTTCTAAGTCCAACTTTTCTAGTTAGCACCCCTCAGAACCAAGAGAAGACAAATCTTCCGTTTCGTTAGATATGATTTGTGTCCTATCCTCGTTCTGAGGGGTGCTAACTAGAAAAGTTGGACTTAATAAAATCTTGGGTCATCAGTTTTTTGTGGACCACCCTGTAATTTTTTCCTTGACGTCATATCACCAAAAATTGATCTGTTTTGATAATGATCAGGTAGTGATGCTCGGCCAGATGCAATACCAAGTTGCTGTGACGTATGTGAACTTAAGTTCGATGTCTAATGGGCGATTTTGCTAAAGCCCGGCGAACGATACTAGCGGAAGTAACAACATAAAAATAGCCCAAGGGCCCTAATTCCTGGCCGATGTTGCCGTGTCAGGGTTCGTACACGGCCTTGAATTCCTTGTAAAGCCTTAAAAACTAAAGATTCTAGACTTGGAAAACAAGCTAGAATGGCTTGAATTTTGTAAGTTTACTTTGTTTGGAATGAGGGTAATGTCATAACAGTAATATTAATTTAATTATATGCTTAAATAAATAAATAAGAAATAATTTGCAGCCGAATCCATTTCTTCTCTGCATGATGCTCTCCTCGGATTGGACTTGGGACAGAAAGAGAGGGGTGCCATGCATGCAAGCAATTTATACCAGAAGGAGCAGCTGAGCAAGTGTCGTTCACTGACTGCTAGTTGCTGTATTTCTCCTTCGTCCATGTCCTTTGGAGGTCGTAATGTTTGTCATTGTTTACGACGGATTAGCTTCCTATACTGCAAACTAAGAGAATAATGGTGTCGACGATCACATCTGGCAAAATACTGGAATTTAAAAGGTGATTTTGAGAATCAACTGTGCAAAGAGCCTTACAATTGGTTATAAGCTTTCCTTGAAAATGTTGTTGTCTGTTACGTGGGAACCCTGGTTCATGTCTGACTAGGAGCTGGCTTTCGTTGATCCGTTATGGCAGCTGCCAACGGTTAGCCAATCAGACGACGAAGTGGACTTGACCGCACATACCTCATAGCAACATGGTGTCAAGGTGGTCATTATCGACACATGAATTCCTTTGGTTGTACGGCACCAAGGGAAAAGAAGAAACCCAGGGGATTAATGTAATTCATGGTAGGAGCTGGATAACTAACTGTCTGATAAGCCTACATCCAAATGAGGAGTCATCTCGAGGCAGTGTTTTTGGAAATGATGCTGTTTCGATGTGATTCAGGTGGGGTTTCCTTGTGAGATGTGTGGGGGGGGGGGGGGGGCGTTTGTTTTGGGGTTTGAGCTTGAATGATACTCAGCTTTTGCAAGCAGGGAAAAAAATAAAATCGATAAAGGATATGTGAAAGCGTGAGCGATTGATTCTACGAATTATCTTTCTGACGAGGATTTTGCATTGCTCTGTTTGCTATGGGATTGCCTAGCCCCCAGTGCAGGACGTTTGTAGTGAGAACAAACCAAATGTTGTTCGCCAACAGTGCTGTTGGCGTACTGTTTGCAGGACACTGTCAGAAAGTCAAGCCTAGCCAGACATGAACGGAACAGCAACGGCAACCGGGAGTTCGAGCCCTTGGGAAATTTTTATAAACAGCACCGGTAGAAGTGGCATCACACCGAACTACCAGTCGCCGTTGCTGTTCCGTTCATGTCTGGCTAGGCTTGACTTTCTGATACCGCCGGCATCATCCCACTTTTAGATTTAGGGCACTTTTCCTAGAGTCAGTATCGCCCAAGATGGTTCATAGATAAATAAACCGAGCTCTGAGAAATCTAGACACACGCTAGTATGTCGCCGCCAAGTAACAGTAGATCATCCCATTGTAGACATCCGATTGTTAAAAATTTATATTGTTAATGATAAAAAGGCGGCTCACTAGCAGACATGTGTCTGTTAACTGTAACCAATTCAAAACATATTTTGGCATGTTGAGGATAAATCCCAATGCGACAGAAATACTTCAAAACGTAGAAAAATGTAAGGGGAAGGGTCAGAGATTAAGAAAAACTAACATTTAAAGGATGAGTGGCCACCAATCATAGAGAAAAAGATGCGTCAATAACATTGTTTTTATGTTACTGTCTAGCTAGCTGTCTAGCTAATAAGATTTTTCCCATGTTAAATCCCATAGACTTTTTGCTCATGGCTAGCGCAAAATTGAGAAGGCCTACGTACCTGAACTTTTGCACACGGATGCATGGTGATCTGAGGATGGTCCTTTTGTTGGTTTGGGGGTTGTAGGGGTCAGGACAAATGCGTGGGAGGGTTTTGAAATTCGCGACCGGCGAATTTAAATTTCTTTTCTTTTCCAAGTTGCAACCAAAGATTTTAAGCAACAATGGCTTGAACAATCAAGACTGGTCCTTAGATTTATTGTAAAAGCCTGGACGAACTAAAAACTGAACTGTAACGAAGGACAAAATAAAGAAACATTAACGTTGCCGTGGATTGCGTAAGAATAAAGGGATGCGCGTTAGGTGATGGTTGCGCAACAATACGAGCATACACGAGCTAATGGGTTTTTTGTTAATAAACCAAAACAAATGCTTCACGTTCTGCTGTTTTAGTAACAGCGACCTTCGGGGGTTTCTGCATGACTAAATGTGAATGAAATCTTGAAAAATTAAGGGGAAGTTGCAGGGATAAACAAAATAACTGAAGGAGGTGCACTGATTAAGTGAGCGAAGCGAACGAAATCAGCGATTGTTAGTCAGTGTGTGCAAAAATGGGATTGAAGCATCTTAAACAGACGGTGTAACCTTACGTACGTTCACATTCCTATGAAAGTTGTGATATCCACCCAAAACCAAAACTGGTACAAAAACCCGCCAAGTTTCCAAAAACGGTCGGCCTTTGAAGGTAGTGATATCATTCGACCAGGGAAAGGCCGCCAAGGTTAATCCTATTAGCCAAGTTAATCGCACTGAATAATACTTTGGACGTTGAATGAGAACTTGAAGATTGCTACCGCTAGTAGCAATTTTCTAGTTTTCATTTAACTTTCGAACAATTAGTATGTGTGATTAACTTGGCTAATAGGATTAACCTTGGCGGCCTTTCCCTGGTCGAATGATATCACTACCTTCAAAGGCCGACCGTTTTTGGAAACTTGGCGGGTTTTTGTACCAGTTTTGGTTTTGGGTGGATAAATCCTACCTTCCAACAGTCGATGGGGCTGATCTTTATCAGAAGGTGGATACATTTCGGTAAAAGTTTTCCCCAAAAGAGAGACTACACCGCACGTACGAGTAAACATCACGTAAAAACGTTCGCTATTTTCTAGTTTATCTCTAGAAAAAAGAGGTGTGATAATTAGAATCACACCAGTGTACGACGATAAGACTTAAGGAGGCAGGACAAAACACCATATTTTACACTTTATTGACTATTCAGGCAATTTATTTTCGCGACATTCATGTCAGAAACTATGCCTTTCAAGATACAAAGTGTTAAAAAAAATTTTTTCACGGTATCCAAAACAGACTCTGCAGTGTAATCCAGGACGAAAATCGGGTTGCAGTAGTGCCTTAGCTTAGGCAATAACTTGACTGCTAACGTTTTTAAAGTAATTTGAAATGTTTGTATACCAATAACCATTTTATCAGTCAGGAGGAAATATTTTGCAATGATGCTGTTTAGTCATCAACTTGAATCCCCAAAGGCAACAAAACTAACAGTGCACCCACAGGTGTAAACTAATAACCGCTTAAAACGTGTTAAACTCGTGTTTCATTTTGCAGACGTCCAGGACTTTTGCTGGAACTTCTTGCAACCATAATTAAAAAAGGATGTGGCCGATAGTTTCTAAATTAACTCGATTCGATAGGAATTGATCTGGAATATTGCCCTTTCCTATGTTCGATTTCAGTCTGATGCCACAGTGCAGTGGCTTGCATAGACCCCCGAGAGGGCAGGACACAATCAGTTTTGGGACTAGACATTTTTAAGCTTACACGATGTAGGTTTTGCAAGGACGTCTGCAAACTTGCAGACATCGCTTGCTTGGTTTTCTGTGTAAGTTGGCAAAAAAAATAGATTTTTACTAAAATAATCTATATTCAAACAAAAAGATACCTTTCTGAAAGAGCTGGCCCCCCCCCCCCCCACCCCAACCTTGTCACTCCTGTGTGCACACCACTGCCTTGTTGAACCTTCAAGTTCCCCAAACTCTCCTAAATTCATTGCTCTTACGCAACAAACTACTGTCTCGGCATGCCAGCACCACGGTCTCACTCGCCTGCAAAATCATTACGTATCAAAAACACGAAAAGAGCTCTGCGAATGCGTAGATATAGCATCATCAAATTAATTGTTTCAATGAAAAATTTAAATGACGCCTAACATAAATCAACAAAACAAAAAAGCGTTAGAAAAATTTGCAATGTTAATAATGCTCGTAAGGCTTACAAGCAGAATGTTGCACGGTTAATCCTTAAAAGTACAAACAATATTTACTATATCACGTATGCCCAAGTGCCACATCTACAGGTGCAGATATCCACTGGCCTCTCTCCAATTGGCGATTAAATTGAACAGATTGGCGATTAAAATATTTCTGCTAGGGGCCAATTCGGCCGGTGGATTGGTAATAAACGAGACCAAACCAAATTAAACATATTTTAACTTCTGGTTGGCAAATTTTAATGTTTCAATATACATCGTTTTTTAAATGTTCTTCTACCAGCTTCCAATGGTTGAAATTTTAAACTCTAACTTTTGTTGTTCAGAAGTTATTGACGCAAAATAATACTGTGATAGAAATTTCTTTGTTATTAAAATTTTTGGAACATATGTACTTACGAATGCACCACAATTATTTATAAGAAAATTTTTCTACGACCGATGCAAGGACTCGCTAGGTAGAATGAATTTTCTCCTTGGTGTCAAATGTCTAAAAAAGTTATTTTGTAAACATTAAATTTAGTTTGGCAACAAAGTTTCACATTTGGCGACTAAAAATGTTTGACCTACCGACCAATGACAAGTAACGAAATATGTGAATCTGCACCTTTAGCCACATCGTGCATCACTGTGATACCATCAAAAGCAAATCTTGCAAGTTTAAATATCTTAACTTATAACTAAACCATTCTTTCTGATGGTATAGAACCATTTTAGTGTTAAAAATTAAGAGATGTGTGTGGTAACACATAATTACAACTTGAAAAGGATGCCAATCCTAATGTTTATTTCCTTTTGATAGAAGGAAGCTTTTATTTTTTTGCCAGAAAAACGGCCCGTAATCTGCATGCAGCTAATATTATTATTCATGAGCAATAGCTGTTATCTGTAAAATTGTTACGCATAGTAAACAGGACTAACCAACAAATTACAACAGTTGTGGGTATTGGTAGTCTGTCTTATTGCGATCATAAGCAACTCATTTCATGTGCTTCTTTAAAATGCTGCGAGGTTTGCTTTTGATGCAATCACAATCGATGCTACGGAGGTTTTACACTCCTCCAACCGAATCTATAGCACAAGAAGGGGAAAGGGACAATTCTGCTACATAATTCCTGTCAGAAATTCCTTGGATCTTTCACACGCCTTAATCGACATGAGCAAAGATATCATGGGGCTCGTCTCCTCCCGGAAATCCTGGGGTTGGCGGAGGCCAGGCTAGAACCCGGGACCTTTGGCGCACGAGATCATGCAATAAAAACGTTATGCCATTCACTTTGTACATCTGGATTTAAAAAGTTTACCAAAAAATCTCAACAATGCAAATCTTCTCTTTCTTTTCTATTTTTTTTTTAAATAAGTAATGGTGTAAAACAATTGTCTATTGAATGTTGAGTGGAAAATGTTCATAATGGGCTCGAACTGGTAAAAAAAAAAGATGTTATGCTGTGGAATTTTAGAGACTTGGGTGCCAGACTGTAAACATTTTTTTTCCCCCGTAATGAATGAGAAGCTATAGTTTCAGTTGACATAAATTGCTGTTTATAAATAAAAACTCGTGTCTAAAAGGGACAAATTTGACGAAAGAGAGAAAATTGCAAAGTTTCCATCGACTTCCTGTTATGTATATAAACCGTAGACCAGGTTGACAAGCAAACCTATGTTGTGTATGCTGTGGAATTTGTACTAAACTCTGCTTTCAATAAGTCAAACGTTCAAGAAACTTAAAGATCATTGCAGGGATGAGAATGTTGTCTCAGTAAAAGGTCTGATAATATTAGCAACATAGAATTTAACATTAACAGGGTAAATTTTGATAATAATTTTAAGCTTGAAAGAGTCTAAATTCCGGTGAGGAACTGAAGGTTTTTCTTCCTGATGCACGCACAACACTTTCGTCTGGATGCTTCACGACCGGTGAGTGCACCAATGGATCAATACGTGGAACGTGCATTTTTTATAAATGCCTATTGTTGAGTTTGGCTTGCTGTTTGAAAATGTTTTTGTTTATTTTTTGCACGATCGCATGCGAGGTAAAGGATGGCATATAAAAAAGGTGGGTTGAACACTGACATTTACTTATTTATACCTGTTTTCAACACATTTAGGGAGAGATGTTTTTTTTTTAATTTTCCTTTGGATGAATCAACATATATCAGTTTCTATAAACGTAAAAAAAAAAATTGAAATAAACAAAACTAGGAAACTTTTCTGGCTTCTTACGAGTGGCAGTCATTCTGCAAAATCGATTCTTGGCTGATTAGTGAGTTCAATTTGTGTGTTTGGGAGGGAGGGGGCATTATTTCAGCCTACCCTGGGTTGGTTTTTTGCCAAGACAGCGGCCAAACTTTTTTTTTTTACTTGTCAAAAGTGTTAAATACGTTGAATTCCAAATTGCAAAAGCAAACTATCGCATGGTGTAGAAGTACAAGCAATTGTACTAACTGCTACATTAGT
Organism: Lithobius niger; assembly: GCA_023313725.1. Classification (NCBI taxonomy): domain Eukaryota; kingdom Metazoa; phylum Arthropoda; class Chilopoda; order Lithobiomorpha; family Lithobiidae; genus Lithobius; species Lithobius niger. Next base: position 142,326 of record JAHWFP010226305.1, read on the forward strand.
ACAGTTTCGTTCTAGTGACTAAAGTGTATACGCAATAATAAATTAAAGTAATCCTATAGTATTTATGACGTGCCTATCAAACAGATGTACATCAAGAAAGAGAATCCTGAACAAATACAAACGGGTTAACTTGAGATTTAGAGTTGTACCCTCGTCTCTGTACAGAGGGAAAAGAATTCATTCAAATTAAAATGTAATACTCTTACTAGCAGAAGTATAAGTGCAAAACATATTATTTGTAAGTGTTCTGCGACTTTATGAAGATAAGAAGCTAGAAACTAAGTTGCATGTGGTTTGATTCTCGAAACGGATAAGCAGGGACGACGCTAGAATCACTTCAGTGGGGAGGCGGCAGTGGGGCAGCAATTTTAGCCAGGGGGGCGAACCGAAAAATCCTACTTTTACTGTCCCCCCCCTCCAAAAAAAAAAAAAAGAATAAAAGTAAAAATAACACTCTTGCAATTCTTTCTCACGCCAAACGTTCTTAACTGTTTTCTACACCTTTTTTTTTATATTTATAAAACCAGCTGAAAAAAAGATGATTTTACGACTCTCACAGTAAAACCTGGACTCTATTGATGTGACCTAAAGTCCTTCCTGTCGCTGTGAAAGAAACTAACGTAGTTTTCTTAACACGTTACCAGAATTTTCTTCGATTATCCGTCTGATTTTGATCTGATGGTTTTGGGGGGTAGCCAAAAATTTAGAGGGGCGAGCGCAACATAGCCTATATAGATCAGTCGTAGTAGGGAAGGGACAGGAGAAATGCTGTTGAGAAAGCCAGCAGCGACTCGCAGCTACTTGACGTTGCCATGGTAACGTGACTTTAGACCTAATTTTCATATTTTAGGCCTAATTTTTTTAACGGCAGTTTTAATTTCATATGTACCTAATGGAGAATTTGGTTAGACCATAAGCCTATTCATTCATGCAACAATGCGACAAGACTATTTCAATCGAAGCTAAAATGTTTTTGTTTTTACGTCTGCGTTAACACAAATCCTTAGGAATGCAATTCGATGGTGAAATGCTATTATTTAATTTAGTTACGTCGAAGAATTCTATTAGCTATAAGGAGGTAACGATGTTTTAATTTCCCATGTTATTTAACTAACTTTTGACACTGAATCGAACGTTGTAAACAGTGGTCGTCAATTTCTGGTACCGTTGCGAAGTTGAAAAAAGCGACAGACAGACAGACAGACAGACAAAGTCGTTGCAATAGTCTTCTCAGCCGGTACGGCTGTACAGAAGACTAAAAAAGGAACTCGGCCCATCACACCTTTCAATTAATATTGCCCTACTCGTCGTGAGACACATTTAGACATCTTAAATAATGATATCATGTCAATTAATCAACTAATTACCGGTTTACTCATAAGAGTCACAGGATGTGCTGATTGAGTGAGCGAAGCGAACGAAAATCAGCGTTTATATAGTCTTAAGTAAAACTGATGTTATAAGTGTTCACAAAGCTTAACCAGACCAATAGGTTTTCAAAGAAACATAACTTCAGGCTGCATGGAAATACAAATGATGGACTTGGCTGCACCAATTCTTTAAACAGTGCTTCACCACCACCCGTGCAAGGCACAGGCTTTAGCTAGTGAATAATAAACAGCTTCATTGCAAGTCCCCAGTACATCACGCGATGTACCAAGATACGCTCGTTGCTTCACTGCTTTACACGCTAGTGAAGAGATGGGAAGGGCCCTGTAATGTGTCATGCTCATTTCGATTGTGGCATGTAAAAAAAACCTAGGAATTTCCGAGGGGATGTACCAAGCAAAATTGTCCTTCTTTCCTTCGCTAAGCTTCTGCCGTTTGTCTCATCGATGTGCTGTTTTCAGATTTGTCATTGTATGGCTTTGCCAGCACCCTTTGAAAATCGAAGGGTACATTTTTACTTTGGTTTTATAAATCACTAGAATCACGAAACGTTTTTACTAAATGTCCAAACGGAAAAAAGCAGAAGAGCTGGGACGATTGCCATAAAATCGGTCGTCATACAGGATTATGGCAAACACACCGTAGCCAGTCAGTCATACTTTACTGCTTAGAGCTCTCAAGTAACTATCGCATTCGATCACTGTTCCAAACTGTGTGGTTGTGAAGTTTTAATTTGTTCTAGCTGGCTAGTATTGTATTTAATTAAAGTAGTTGTTATGGGTTTAACAAGTGGATTGAAAAAATTGTTTAGTTCTAAGAAACTTTTAGGTTTTATTCCCGTATACGAAATGTCTTCCGTAACCTGGTAACGTTGTTACCAGGACGGTCGAGGGACCAGATGGACATTTCTCTCGGTAAAGAGAGAAAATTATACATTAAAATTGGTAACTACTGTACGAAGCTGAGAGCTTTGGGCAGGTTACCGGGACGCTTCAGGTTGTTGCCGGGATGCCATGGAACATTTTCCGTACATGTTTATTCCCTTGCTTTTGATGGGACAGCCAGAAGCTGGAATATTATGGAAGGAAAAGAACACTGCCCCGTAAACTTTACAGATGGTTACGACTATTGCAAAAGTTGTGAAATCTTTCTTTGTTAGAGTAAACTTAAGAGGTGTGGCTAATAATTCGCCAAAAAGAAAGTCCGCATTCTTCCTTCCAATTATTTTTTCAAGTCCTCTTTACTCAAATAAGACACTTTGTACCTCAAAATCTAAGTCGACATAAAAACGGGTGAGCTTGTACAATAAGAATAAATTCTTACACTTCGAAGAGGGTGACATGACGTTTTCACCTAAAGCTTTAATTTATTAAAAATATTCACTTTCACACATCTACACACAAAGATGTATTTTGTAATAAACTTAAAGCGTATTCCACGATAAATAAAAAAAACAAATGATACGGTACAAAATTGTTTCCTTAGATCAAATTTCTATAATTACTGGAATGGTTTGATTCCCTCGAATTGCTTTTTTTCAAGTCTTCCTAATTAATAATTAAGCTCAAAACTGTCACTAAGCCAATTAAAAAACTGGTCTTCACTTACTAATGACGGATCTAAATGTGTTCTTAAAAAGCAAATTGCTGTCTAGGAGGGTCCATACTCTTTTAGATGCCACGTGTCTGCTCTATTCCCCTCTAGTCTGCACTAACGCTAGGCTTGGAAGAACGGCTGGGATAATATCCTCTAGTC
>JAHWFP010226305.1:146889-180378 GCA_023313725.1 Lithobius niger
TTAAATAATTTTATTTACTGCCAGGAGGCTTTTTCTGTTAGCTAATAGTTTTCGGCATTACCTGGAGCAAATAAGAGTTCCATACACAAGAGTGTTGGGACAGTATTGTGGCACTGACCGAGCATATGTCGGGAATGGAGATCCACTTAGCAAATATTTATACTATAAAAATGCATCCATCTTAGGCCACTTAAAAAAAGAAAGTTGATTCTTGGGCCTTTTTTTTTAAAGAAATTTGTGCTTGCGGCGGACGGAATTTTATTTTTATATAAAATATATATAAAATAATGTATTATATATTTATATTTTGGGGAATTATTTTTGTTTTTGTTATTTTGGGTAAAATAAAGAACACTACCTACCTCATAATTTCTGTTTACCATTCGTGTCCATAAAGTTATTAATGACAAGAATGCTAATTTGTTTATTTTTATATCGTTCCCAGTGACGGCGTCAGGACTGATTTGTTTGGGGGGCAAACAGAGGGCACATCTGAATACAGAGTGGGCCAAGGACTTTTTTTTCAAGGCAGCCACTTTAGGCACTTTTATTCCGTTTAATTCAACCTGAACGTAACGTAAGCTTCAATGCAGTCCATTTTTTTTGGAAAATACGCCCCCGTAAACATAGAAAATAAATTAGGCTACACATATATTGCAAAGTTGCTAAAAATAAATAAATAAATAATTAAAATAAAATAAAGAAATAAAAGCAGTTTATTCATTTGATTTCAAGTTTAGCCCGCTAGCTTTTTGTTTTATTATTTCATTTTCTGATGGTGACCTGAGTGTTGGTCGGGGGGGGGGGGGGTTATTGTGGGGATCATGGCCCACTCTGGCCCACCCCTAGCGCCATCACTGGTCGTTCCCTAAGGAATATTTTCTTATCTGTAACTGCTATTTTTGCCGTGTCGTCTCTTTTTATTTCTAGTGAGAATTCATGTGGCTTGGCCTTACAACCAATTTTTTTTAATGGCCTTATAAGAAATATTTAATAAGATTGGTTTTCATGACGAGACGGCGCCATTAAAGTGGCACTATCACCGTTTGAAATGCGAACGAAAATACCGTGGCACCATCTAGTGGCGATGATATTGTTAATCTTTATAGTTTACTCCCAGGTTTACGAGGATGAACCAAATTTTCACTCAATAATTAATGATGTCGTGGCTTGTTTGTTTCGTTAAAAGAAATGCCGTTAATGCATTCCTTCGCTTGGTGCAAGCAAGAGCTAGATGGTACTGCATAGCGCTAGATGTTGTCAGATTTCGTCTGCTTTCAATCGGTGATAGTGCCACTTTAAGTCAATTGGGTTGATAAGGAAACTCGATGGCTAATTAGAATCTAGACTATGGTCGAACCCGTCGGCTTTTCAAAAGCAACGGTTGGCTTTTTATTTTCATTATGTTGGCTACAATTTAAAGGTTCGAGACAGTTACGTGATTCGTAAATGATGGAAGTATTTAATCAGTTCGTTACTTCGTATTCGTACAGAACATATTGTACTCCTAGTTATTCCTGGCGATACCAATATTCATTGATCTCAGTATCGCAATGCCACGATACGAGACGATACTACAAGGCTCCCGAATACTCGTAGCAACTGAAGCAATGCCGTAAGTTTTGTGCCGCGATCATCTTCAAAGCTCACATCAGTTTGTTTTCGCCTTCTTGTTGTTCAACGTGTTACTGTTAGGGTTGTTTGTTATTTGTTTTTGTTTTGTGTGTGTGTGTTCCGTTGGTTGAAATGCCATGGGTAATATAAGCACACTGCGAAGCAGGAGAGGGGTAATGTACACTGCCGTTCTGTGACTGTGAGGGGTCCCCGATGACCTCGAAGAACGAGCAAGCAGGGGCCACAGCCAGAATAATCGGCTTCAAGCCAAATTGATGTCGGATCGATCCCACAATTGACAAAAGTTACTTCAACCAATAAATAAACAAGGTAAAGGTTTAACAATGTAGATAGTGTTTATTAATGGTTTGCATTATTTTTTGTGTGTGAGGCCATGAAGCAAGTTGCTCTCCTAACTACGGTATCCGCGATTTTTCTGGTCACACCGAGAAAGATTGAACTTCTCTATATTGTGCAAAGGTCTACGCAGCTGCTTACCAACGATCTGCCATTGTGAATAGGTGCTTTACGTCTGGAGACTGTTTGACAAAGATCTGGGCCTTTAAGGTCTTTGTGCGCCCCCTCCTCGAGTATGCAACTCCTGTCTGGTCCCCCTTTCTGGCTAGAGACATTGACCTCATAGAGCGTGTTCAGCGCAAGTTTACGAAGCGTATAGCTGGCCTTCGTGACATTAGTTATGGGGAGCGTCTTACAAGGACGGGTCTTGAGCTGTTGGAATTGCGAAGAATGAGATTCGACCTAATCCTGACTTATAAAATTCTTCGTGGACTTATTTCCGTCGATCTGCCATTTTTTGACCTCGCACCTAATCAAATTTGCACTCGGGGCCATAGTTGGAAACTTACTGTTCCCAAGTCGCGCTTGGATTGCCGGCGAAATGTTTTTTCGGTTAGGGTTGTCCCAATCTGGAATACCCTTGGCGAGGAGACAGTAAGCGCGAGCTCTGTGTCCGGGTTTCGAAGACTGTTACATGCCGAAAGGTTAAATCAGTTTCTGAAACGACCAACCTGGAGTACTGCATAAAACCATCAAAACCATAAACTTGTTGAAACCTTTCCTCCACAGGATCAGTATTAGAGGCCCAAAGCCTTTCTGTTATCTTTCCACTAACTGTGGTAAATTGATTATTATCTTCTTAGCTTGGTCCAAGTCTGTAGCCAGAAGTTTCCCCGACAGCCCATTTGGCAGGCTAGTAAGTTGCACGCCATGGGTTTGTGTCCCATTCGGGACAGGTCTTTGATTTCGTTCTTATATTAATGTTAGATTGTATTCACTTCACAAGGCCAGCCGTTAATGCCGAATTAAAAAATAAAATAAAAAAAAAGAGTACAAATAAGGACCACTTTTCTGGATCCAAAATCCAAGTCTGATTCCGAAAAAGTTGGTCTTTTTTAAAAGTTTTTTAAAAAAAGAACTTCAAAAAAAGATATAAACTTTTGTTCAGGGCAGTCGAAATGTATATTTACTACAGTACATCCTGACTAAACTGAACGAAAGTTGAGATTTTTTGTTCTTTTTTTTTTAAGTTTCGAAAACTAGGACCACTTTTCCGAATCACGAGGATTTTGGCCCTTATAGAAAAGTGGTCTTATTTGCAGTTCTTCTTTAAAACTTCAGCTTTTTAATTATAACTGTGCACCAGGACCAGACTCAGATGTTTTAGCTCAAACTCCTTTCTCTTTTGAATTATTGTTTAAAAACTAATTGTTTGTTTTCCTTAGCTTGGAAAGTTTTGTTTTCTCGTTTTAAAAATAAGTGAAGGCTTAAAGGGTTATCCATACACAAAGGCAAGAAAAACAACTTAATCGTAGAAAGTAATAGGAGTTATAAAGGATTTCACAAAAGTTTGGACTTTTCCAAAACGCCGTGAAAACTTGCCTCACTTGAAATATTCCATTTAGAGGTATCATCGCCACGATAACAAGCCTTTGTAGAGCTATGTGAAGAATAATAACGTAGTATAACATTAAAATTTATTAGTTTACCTTTCGTTAATATCTTTCCTTAGCTGTTCCAAAATTTCATCTGCAAATTCATCATCCGTTTTCTCTTCTACTAGATTGCTGCTTCTTTCTGTGCTGGCTTTGACCTCCAGGGCATCAGCTGTTGTGTTGTTGTCAGGTGGTGCAGCTGGAGTGGTGAAATTGGTGTCTGCCAACATATCCTCTTGGCTTTGGCTGTCTGTTTGTGGCAAAGTTGTTGTTGACGTTTCTGCTCAACAAACAGTTCAAGGGGTTAGCTTCATCCTGTTCATTACACGAACTAGGCCGTATATGATCCGAGCGCGTTCCTTTAACCTAGACTGACAAAAGTAGTCTTACCTTCTGCTGCGTGAGGGCCGATGGCTAGGATGCTGGAGAGCAGGATGAGCTGTAATTTTGAAAAGAAAAAGAAAACCACTAAATGTCCACGAAAATTAATTGTTTCCACTTATAGTAAATGTAATGGTGCGCTGATACCACTTTACCAATCCAATTGTAAATTTTTTTTACCAGTACTGATGCAGATATCCAAATTGAAATCCCCAACATTTTTTATCAGTGGTGTAATTTTCTTCATTAAGTCCAATAATTATTAAAATAAAATGTCTTTAAATAGTAACCAACAGTTAACAGATAGCTAGGAGAAACTCTGTGATGTCCTAAGCAAAATGCTGCAAACGGCTTGTCGTAGTCTCGAAACGGTTCTGGAGTTATCGATATTTCAGTGAAAGTTGCCAATCCGATCCCACAAATATCCCTTCCGATCCAGTATCAGTATCAGTGCAGCGTTAATAACTACAGGACTTATTTGATCTTGCAAGTCCGCTTGAGTCCTATATTCGTTCAATAAGTAATTGCTAAAACACCAGTGACAAACACATAAAAAAGTGGGTCTGCCAACGGCAGGAACAAAATTGTAGTAAAAACGTGGATTGCTTAACGAGTTCATTTCCATCAAGGAGAATCAACGAAGCCAAAACACAAACAAAAATGTTTACCTATAAATCATTGTATTTATTTTATTTATTTTTTTACAACATGACGTAGCTAAGGCGGCAGCACCTTGAAAATGTGCATTTGCGAGGATTTTCTTTTCTTTCTGATGTTAGTAAAGGAAAAAAACAAACATAATGTAACTCAAAACCATAAATTGTAATATCTTCAGATTTAAGAGCGAAAATTTTCGCCCCCATCTATTGTTACCTGAGCTCAATTGGACAGCAACGCTCAGGAGCGCTAATTGCGCCGATGCAAGTTGTAAATTGCAAATGCTCCTTGTAAACAGTATTTTGCAGTACCAGTTTGGGCCCAATCCGATTCGAAGGATTTCAATAAGTGTTAACAAAGTCTGTTTACCGAGGTTTGAAAATATTAAAGTAAAGGTACATACCTTTGTGTTGGCCTTCATGTGCCTCAATTTGTAACATTATTTTAAAAGTATGTAAATGTTGCAAACGCTTTTACTTTCCTGTTTTTTTTTCACATACGAGACGGTTTTGCTATATTCACTTAAACGTATGTAAATGTTGCAAAAGCTGTGTATGCATAGGATGGTATTTCTTTTTAAAACGAAAGAAATGACAGATTTATTAAGCCTGAAAATTTTTCCTTTAATATAGGAGTCAAAGTTCCTAATATCTCTATAACAGGTTATTAAATTAGCTTCTGAAGATGGGACGCGTTTATACAACGACTATAGTTTGCTCCACATTATGTTTGCAAGAAACTGACTATGGTTTCCTTGCATTAAGAGTTCAAAAACGTGTGGATACACATTGTAGACGAAAACAGTTGTAGACTTTATACACAGTTACTGTTAAGAGTCTACGAGGCGTCGTAGGCAGTTTCCTGCAAACATAATGTGGAACAAACTATAGTCTTTGTATTATCACAGCTAGAAGTTAGACCTCACAGACCTTCGACCATTCAATTGGGTTGGATAACTCAGTATAACACGTCTGAGCTATAGCACAGCTATTTCTCGTGGTTACACGAGCGAGATTCAATTGGTGACATCTTTGCTTCCAAACCAATCCTCGAAGCAGACGATATTTGTTTTTTGAAGCCAACAAAAAGGTTTGTTGCACCTAGCCAGTAGTTTAACAAAATTAATGAATAATTATGAAATATCTGATCGCAGTATAAAATGACAAGTTTCGTTATGCTGTAAAAGTACTATACCTGCCAATTTCAGCATTATTGTCCCAATGATGATGTTGGATGCTTGAGACTTGAATTGCCGCCTCAGTGTCCCCACCACACATGCGCATGCACGGTCCTCCCTATAAGAGTGGTGGCTACTCGGGCTCGTCATCTCTTTGTCTCAAGCCGCCGTCCTGGACGATCGCTCGTTCTGTTGGTTCTTCGTCTTTTGTCCGCATCTCAAGTTCCCTTTGCCCCGAAGACACCGTGACTCCCTTCCCTTGCATTCCCGGGACCGATCCATCTTTGGCTGAATTTGGCTTCTCGCCTTTCGGTTGCCCTTGGTCAAACTGCTCGCCCTTCGCTGGTGCTGAAGACATCGTGGCTCCCTTCCCGTGCTTTCACGGATCCGACCCACCTTCCGAATTGGCTTCACACCATTCGGTCGCTCCTTGCTCAGCCGCTCGTCCTTACCGGTACTGAAGTCACCGTGGCTCCCTTCCCGTGCTTTCACGGGTCCGACCCACCTTCTGTTTTGGCTTCACGCCATTCGGTCGCTCCTCGTTCAAGCCGCTCGCCCTTCACTGACACTGAAGTCACAGTGGCTCCCTTCCCGTGCATTTCCGGGTCCACCCCATCTTCCGTTAAGGCCGTCGCCTTTCGGTTGCTTTTGGTCACACCACTGCCTTTCATTGGTACTTAAGACAGCCTGCTCCCTCCCGTGCTCGGATCCTATCCACTTCACGTTTTCGCTTCATGGTCAAGTCGTTCGCCCTTACGGATACTGAAGACATCGTGGCACCCTTCCCGTGTATTCCCGGGGTCCGATCCACCCTCCGAGTTGGCTCCGCCATTCGGTCGTCCCTTACCCAAGCGCTCTCCTTCACCCGACCCAAATCACCGTCCGCGCGGATCCACCTTCTGAGTCAGCTTCCAGTCCTTCCCGAGATCAACCACCTTCTAACATCTAACGTTCCCCTCTACCAAGAGAAACGCTGGGTCCCTTTGCATCCAACTCTTCGAACAAACCACTGATCCCTTAAACTGGATGGTGCTTCGCAGCCTTCACACTCGCCTCCAGCTTCCGCCTCCCTTCTCCCTTTCGGTCGATTCCAATAACGAGGATGTCCACCTCTCTCAAGAGTGCATTGTGCTCCTTCGCAACTGTCCACACGCCTTCGGCTCCCAGCGGCGAACGAGCCCCTCCGCCTCCGCCACATGGACAACAGACTCTTCTATCGAGTTTTCCTCGACCGCCAGTTGTTTTCACACTCCATCCTTTCATCTTCAACACTACCTGAGTTCCCTTTTGGCTCCTCAAGTCTCAGTAACCACTACTCTCATGCAAGGCGTGGGGCTCCCTCGCCGCCTTCTCTTCGGGCAAGACTACGGACTCTTATGTTCTCTATTTCCAACAATCTGCTACGAAAACCGTAAGGATGCCCCACAGCTTCCGGCCTTTGTAACCGCTCCCCTCTGCTTCGGCCGTGTAGTCAGCAGCCCTTTCGGTCCGACCCTCCACGTCCGCTTCGGTCATCGCAACCGACAAATTCAAGCCGCAGCTCCCGAACAACGTGGCATTTTTCGTCACCAAAGGGCTGAGGCGCCCCTCCCCCATCCTTTCTGCTTCCAGTCGACGCGTCCCTTCCGCAAACTCAAATGGTATCAATCTTCAAACATGGTTTACATCAACACCTCTGCCTTTTGGTTCTCGGTCTCTAACGCTTCTACACGACACCTGGTTCCACGGTTCTCCGCCCCTTCGTACGGAATAGGGATTCAATCCGAACATAGCTGCCGCAACCGAAGCCCCGCTTCAATGATGGCTCTACCTCTCCTCCTTCCGTCGGCCTCAGCCACCGCTGAGTCTCCCACTACGGACGGACCTCTCCTTCCAGCTACGTTCTCCGAAGCTCCCTTCGTTAATGAATGCGTCCTTCGTGTTCTCCTCTTCAGGCTGAGAAAACGCACCCCACCTGCTCCACCATTAGTTTTCTCGCCCCTTTATCATTACTGCCAACCCGGGAACTGCTACACCTGTTGCTTTACACCCTAACCCCTCGTCCTTTGGCCGCTTTCTTACGGTGCATCTCCCTGGGCCCTTGCCCATCCCTGCTCTCCTTCACGTCCGTTGTCACCAGGGGCACTTATGCTCCCTTCAGGAGACGACTTCCGCCTTTCACTTCCGGCTGCTCTCCTCGTATCCCTTTGTGCTGCGTTCACGCTACCTAGCACCCCACGTTGCCGTGTTTTCACATTGTTCATCCGTGTCACCACACTTTTTTCACAACCATGGTGAAAACGAAGAAACCCAAGGACATCGAAGACGAAGTGGATATTTACTTCGGCCGAGTTCCGTCAATTGACGACCCTGGAAAATGCCATTGTGCGGGCCTCCTTAACCTACTTCAGATTGACCTGCACAAAACTGTTTGTCAATATCATCGGAAGTGCGAATACTACAAAAACCCATGCCCCATCTGTGTAACCATATCCCTCTTTACATGGCACGAAATTGTATCACGGCAACTTCTCTCGGCAACACGCAAACGCCAAGCTATCAGTCAAAAGCTCACGTTCAAGAAACTACGAGAAGAATCCCTCCTCACGTTCATCTCCCGCACCTACCACAATTGCAGTTCCCCCAACCCCGGGCGGGTTCCAACCCTGCTCAGGTGCCAACACGCCCCTCTCCAGCAATCATGGACAAAAACAACAGAATCCATCGAAAACCGGACAGTGTTCTTTCAATTCACTGATCATTGCCCGACCAACCCTCACAAACGCCAGTTCATTCCACCGAACCCGCATTCATAGAAGAGCTTCCCTCGTCCCCAATCATCGAAATTCTTCAGGACGAAGAAGCCCCGTCGTTACAAGCCTATGCGACTCCTGCCATCCCCTTCTCTCCACACCACAGATATTTGGAAGAGGAAGCTATATCCCTCAGGTTAGATTCAACCACCCCTTCAATTGAATCCAATTATCCATGCTTCAAGTCACTGTACCTACCCTGTCTCTACAGGAACCGACACCTTTCTACTGTCTCGACAACGATGACATTGTCGAAGTCGACCACACAAAAATCTTTCTGTTGCTTCGTAACAAACTACGTCTTAATGTACGTGCTTGCCAACAATACGACAAGAACGTTCCCAAAGTCAAGCCCTACCTTTTCAACTTACAGGACATGCTTTTTCAACAACATACAACAATCAGCAAACTCACAGATGAAGTGAAGTATCTAAAAGCCCAGAATGTAGCACAATTCAAGAAATTAACTGACAATGTGCTCTCAGACGCCATACTCGGTAAACCGTACCACCTCTCCCTCACACTGATCTCAACCCCCCCAACAACCCTTTTTCCCTGGCTTTTACATCCGATTGACAACCTACACAAATTACGCCAATCCTACTCTCGACCCTGCCGTCTTCTACACTCTGCTTTGCTTGCAACGTCCCACGATCCACGTTTGAAGCTTGTAACTTTCCCATCACGCCTGATGGAAATCTTCGATTCAAGCCTCTCTCTTGAAGCCCCATCACAACTGGACCGAGATTCCATCTCACAGCTTCACCTATCTAACATCGCTGAGACGTGGAATGCCATCAAAACAACTTCAGCATCCCACAACCTTCTAAATTCGTACCGCCAGGACCTATTAAATGCACACTCGTCTGTAGCGTGTGGATGTGTTGCAACTGTCGCTTTATATTTCATTTCGTTTCCCAGATATAGGTTTGCATCTGTATTTATTTGTCACTGATCGAACCGATGTGGCTTTCCATCCAGTTTGTGTCAGCACATGACATGACGGTCAACGATTGCGTCAAAATCACATTGTGTTCCAGATTCTTGTTTTATGAATAACTCGCTGCTGGACTAAGGGCCCCCGCACACACAATAGCCAAGCCACGCGACCAGGTCTCTGTGGCCAATGAGAATGCTTACGGTATATGTGGCAACGCGTGCTTGGTTGCCGCCGCCAAACAGTATCGGCGGCCACTGGGATCCCGGGCGGCGTGCAGGCGACCACACGGTGGTCATACTTGCGCTGTGTTCTTTTTTCACCACATGACCAAGAATTATCAATGGAAAAGGACGTGGCCGCGCGGCACATCGCCATGTTTTTTGGCCGCGATAACCTCCAGCCGCCTAGTGCGCGGGTGGCCTAATCGTAGCATGAGTGGTATTTGTTGGTACCTGTCTATTGGTTTAAAATCGATTTAGCGTTTATTAACCGTGGGTTATTTCAGAAGTTTTTTAAGACCAGCGGTTCCACGATTCGCCACGTGGGGTCGCGACCCAGAACGACGGATGGAACATGTGGTAATATTATCATGGCCCCTCCATTAAGCCTTACAGGCTCTCCTTTATGACTCCTGGTGCCAATGTGGAGCAAGGTGGCCTGATGGTTAGCATGACCGTCTCATGTGTCAGAGGTCCAGGGTTCGAGTCCGGCCTCAGCCACCCCTGGCATTTTCGGGAAGAGAAGGGCCCTGCGATGTCTCGTGCGCATGTCGATTGTGGCATGTAAAAGAACCTAGTAATTTCCGGTGGGATTTGCCTAACAAAATTGTCTCTCTCTTCTCTGGCGCCATGGCTAACGCTGGGTTCGCGTCGAAAGCTAAAAGCTCCTGTTACCACTTTTCCGTGAAAAAAAAAGTAATTGGACCACAGCTGGAAGTAATGGGAAGTAGGACGAAACTACCAAAACCTGGAGGGGGGTAAAAAGAGTGAAACGGCAAGAAAAAAAAGTAAACTTCTCTCCCTCAATTTTGTCTTGGGTGTGTCGTGTCTTTCATGTAGCCATTTTGCTATACAGCTAAATTAGCTGGCTGCGCTGCAGGGTTTTCTATACGGTTTCATTTTCCTGCAGCTATAGATTGGCAAATTATCAATCTTGGACGTAAGCGATCTCCATCCGGAGGTGGAAGCTGCTTTCATGGCAGAGCTAGCTAGCTAGTTGTTTGGTTTCCGAAACTATATCTGTAAATCAACAAAAGCAATAAGCAGCTGAACGAAATGGCAATTGGATTGTGCGGATTCTTTTCCAGGTTTGGTCTCTGGCTGTTAGCCTAACCCAAACTTGCACTATTGCTAGACCGCTACTTGCCAAATGGGGCGATAAAAACTCTGCAGTTGGCAATGTCCACTGATAAAGGTAAAAGTGGTTCCCTTCTTATTAAAGGACTTTTTCTCTTAAAGTTACATGACATGCCACCATGTTGGGTTTCCTGCAGACTCAGTTTGGTAGTGTCGAGCGTAAGTAAACGTTGCAGACGCCTTCACTTTCCTGCCCCCCCCCCCCCCCACGTACGAAACGGTTTTGCTACGTTCACTCAAACGTATGTAAATTTACAAAAGCGACATATGCGCAGGATGCTCAAAAATAGGGAGAGGGCACGTCCTTTTAATATTTCGACCACCATTCCGAGACAAAGTTAACTTGGGGAACTTACTTATAACGTATCATAACTGTATGGTTGGAACGCTTTGAAAGCATGTGCATGGCTAATGAATTAGGCATTTTGACCCGCCACTCTTCCACTGATTTCACACTACTAAATTTGTCTCACACTGGGTCCACGCTTACACTATTAAATTCGTCTCGGGCAAGTCCATACCCACTCTTTGTTCCCTGGCCAGCCCAGCTTATTTTTCTCCGGCCGAAACAAGCCAGCGGATAAGCCTAGCGTATGCTTTTCATAGCATAGAAGACCCTTTCTTCCTCTTGCTGCTTCCCTATACGTAATTATTTTGTTGAGGATAAGGACTACATCACTCACCCCTCCTGCTAGAGGGGGTAAACAACTAAACATGGGCGCTATATTTTTATAAGTGAAATTCGAAACGGGCTGGCCTTGTAGGCTGGCTGACCCACTCAGCCTGGGCCAGCGACGAATCGTAGTGTGAATTCGGTATTTGAAACAGTAAAAGGTTCTCCATAGTTTTAACGCCATGCCGATCCAGAATCCCATACCATATAGTCGTCAGCGTTTGAGAGGACTCTGGTTATGAGTTGTACTTATCTGAAGTAACAGCAAAACAAAACAAAAAACAATATGAAGGTTCAGAATACAGCCGTTCAGAATACACCTTTGACTCCATGCGTGAAGGAAGACGCGTTCTAATTACGGTATTAAAAAAAAAAAACCGAAACCCTACTGTGTGCTTCTCGACAAGAAGTCAGTGTTTGTGGTTTGTGGGTTGAACCTACTTAAACTGTCCCTGCTTATAGCCGTAACGAACTCAGCCTCCTGCACTTTAAATGCTAATTCTACAATCTAACGAAATAAAGCCAAAGGGCCTTCTTGTCTTAGAGACTGAGAGCATCTTCAGATGCAAAAACTAAGAAACTTTTTTTTTTTTTAGATGCTCACTTCTTTTCGTCAAGTATGCCATTTGAGGAAGATCAGAGGATACAAATGGTGCTTCCCTGTAAGGCTTGTGTTCTGCTGGGAAGATGGCGTTGTGGCAATAACATAATTAAACGTATTTTTGGCATTTTATGAAGGAAGGGAAACGAGTTTATGACAAATAAAATGGAGTAGGCGGCACTTCCATTTTATTTATAACTAATCTGTCTTCTGTTCACTCGCTTAATAAAATGGACTAAATTTGCCTTATATTAATTAATTACCACAACGCCCGCCATTTACCATCCGTGCAGAGCACAGGCCTTATAGGGAAGCACAATTTGTCTCCTCTCATTTGCCTCACAGAAAATATAAGTGAGGAACTTCCTCAATTTATCTTCTTGGTGGAGTATGTGGAGTATGGAGTGGTGGAGTATGCAAATGAAATCACGCAAATTTTACCCTTTTTTAACCCTCTCCATCACTTTTGTCACAACTTTTGCAACTTCCCCACTCCCCAGAAAATGACGTCACAAACGTCGAACCCCCACGTTCGTTACCATGAAGAGGGGTACAAATCGGAAAAATTCTAAATCTACTTGCAAAATTATGTAGTCTGATTTTGTCCGTAAAATATGATGACCTTTTTTTTTTTTCTTGTTCTTTACCCCGTTTGGAAATCGTATAGTTAGAAATAGTAAAAACAAGATTATGTGTGACGTCACAAATTTGGTAAGCTTCCTCCCCCCCCCCCCCCCCCCCCCCTCCTTGTCCGAAACGGTCACAGTTCCCGTGAATCTCCCTCTTGCGTTATGTCATTTGTTGTAGGCACCAAGATGCCCTTAGTTTGAAATACCTTCTTTATTAATAGATCTAATCACTCCTGGCTTTATTTCATTACGTTTATCAAGATCGAGTAACTTAACCAACGTTAGTAATATTCTGCAATAAGTATCGCAACTTGGGCCGTCGAGTAAATGGCTTCTCTTATTTATGTTTTGTATTAATCCATGATGCAGTGTGGTGGGCTTTTGGTGACGCAGCGGAGGCAGCCAAACGAGAAAAACAATTAGATGGCTGGGCAGCCAAGAGCAAAAACAATTATATTCGTCGGTAGTTCCTAATAGCTGGCCGGCGGTCGTGTTCCGATGTAAAGCTTAAGCCATCCATCATAACTAGCGGACGTGGTTTAATCCCATCGAGTTACTTCATGTTTTTTTACTGGCTGGTTGCAGTATCGGCTCCGTTAACGAGAACATGTGGTCTTTCACTGGCACAAGCGAACAGTTAATAAATTCCGAGCGCGTGCTTTCTGTCAGCGATGACATAGCCTTGTGGTTAAGAATCATAATTTAGTAAAGTACAAGATTCACTCTGTAATAACTATAGGTGAAAATTGTCACTGACCACTAGCCAGCTGGCGATTAATTGCAGCGAGTTGGCGACTAAAAGTTGAGCAGGATGGGCCACTTACACCCCTGGATTTATTTCATTTTTTGATTCAGGCAAATGGCCACAATTATCGATCCAACCAAATCTCCAAGAATTTGTTGCTGCATTTTATTGAACTTTTGGTGTTAAGTCACCCAGCCACAAGTCCACGCTGTCACCCTTTCCCGTTGTCGTGTTATTTGGGTAGATATAAAACTAGTCATATAATTGAGTCCGGAAGAGATGACAATTACTCGGCCGAGCAAGACGTAATATTTTAGTTTATTTTCTGTATTCGCAGGACAAAATATATGATTTCTGTTCAGAGCTGCTCCTCTGAGCTTATATATAATTTCTGCCCAGTGCTGCTTGTACATCAGTACCGAATATACAACTGAATACTTAAACTCTCGAATGCGAATGTTTGGCACCGAACAGTTGACGTATTCGGCCGAATACTTTACTAAATGTTCTGCCGATTACCAGTAAATTAAACATACGATATTGAATAAAACGTGCGACCATACCGTTTCAGGGTAGACACATTAGTTGAACAGGTTAACAGATGATAAAACATGACCACATGGAAGTAAAGGTATAAAACGCACATTTTCGCCTTATGAAAAACTTATCCTCTCCATCATAAAATCTACAGTTCCGTAATATTCCTTGAAAAAAGGCAACCGCCCATAATTCTACCTTCTTTTAGGAACGTTAGAAGACAATTCCTCACAAACCAAAAACGAAACGTTCTTATATTAACAAAAGTGCAAAAATTATTCGGCAAATGCAAACAGCCGAATATCATTATTCGGCCGAATACTGAATTTCATTGTGGGCCAAATATGTATTCGATTGAATACCGAATGTCATTGTTCGGCCAAATATGTATTCGATCGATACCTAATGTCATTGTTCGGCCAAATATGTATTCGATCGAATACCGAATGTCATTGTTCGGTCAAATATGTATTCGATCGAATACCGAATGTCATTGTTCGGTCAAATATGTATTCGATCGCATAGCGAATATTGTTTTTTCGGCCAAATATCTATTCGATCGAATGCCGAATATCGTTGCTAGGCCAAATACCGAATAATTACTGAATATTCAGTGCATCCTTAGCCTCCAGTCCTAAAATATTTTTGATACGAATTTTATCTTCAAACTAGTTTCTTTCACGCTCTTAAGCTCTCTTGCCAATAAATTTAAGACAAATCAGAACAAAGTTGTGAGCAATATCGTGTTCTCACCAGAAAACACACACAGACAAACTGTCTAACAGACGCATAAACTCTAAGTACACGTATGTAAATATGTCAGTTTCCGTTTTGAGGACAGCAATCAGGTTTCACGTCTCTTACCACTATGTGACAATGGTATCTTCTACCTTACAGGAAAGCTTATTCGAGTTCCTTTGCTGTTTGGCTTTGGTTTACTTAAACCTTACCTTAACATCAAACGAGTGCGTTTTTAACTGCACGCTGGTAGGAAGTAATTCACGTTTAGATTGTTTCTTTTCCAAAAATTGTAAGTGACTCTTTGTCGCGAAGTCCACCGAACTCTTCTTTACGTAGCAGTGATAAACGCAACAGTTCTTCACTTGTGCTATTGTTGTCGTGCTACGTACTCACGTCTTCGTGTTCATTGTTGTAAGCCAAATATATTGTTTATTGTTTATTGCTGATTTGTGAGCGGCGGTTAAACATATGCTCCATTTGTTCTGTAAAGGATAATGACCGAAAACCGCGGGCATTCCTAAACAATGCCCGAGGGCGCGCAGCGTCCCGAGGGCCATTGTTTAGGAATGCACAAGGTTTTCGGTCATTATCCGACTTAATGCCCGTTACGGAGAAGAGCTCGTTCACATTGTCGGCTATTGTTGGCAGACGTTCTATGCTTTGAAAGAACGTGGTATTGTTACGTTCTTGAAATAACGGGCCATTGTTTTACATTATTGGTAAAGATTCGAAAATAGTTGAACGTGCTGCGGTAAACTAAAATTCTTGGTAGGCTACTGATGATCAAAATGCCTTACCGTATTCCGTGTTTGTGCTTTTCGATGTGCATGTTGGTACGTTGCGTGACAAAATTGAGGATTAGCACAAAGACAACAAACATTTGGCAGGTCAAATGAAAATGGGCGAGAATACCTTGAATACATATTAAACGTTTCAAAAATAAATCAACGTGGGTTAAAACATATAAAAGGAAAGAAGAAAACAAGCCGAACAGCTATGTGATCTAGGGACGAATTGAGTTGCTAGTTTGAATCCGGGTCATGCCACTCCAAAGGTGGCTTACTGTACTACGTTAATTCTAGTGCATTATTTTTGCTCTTTGGCTTGTTTTCCTCTTTCCTTCATGTAATTTACAGGAATTTGTCCTTATTTATTTAAAACATATAAAAGTGCAACCAAAGAGAGTCAAAGCATTTTCTCTTCCCGGCAATCCTTCTCGTTGTCCTGGCAACGTGCACAGACTGTATCAAAATTATTGGCCCGAACATGCAAATACTGAGGTTGTGTATTTTTGCCCCAAAAAGAAATACAGTAATAATATTTTGTATTACAACCGCCCCGTGGGTAAAAATGTTCCGGGCAACATCGTCAAAAATGTTGCAACAGATGCCAATTGCTAAGTTGGATGGCTAATTAAGCAATCACAACATTCGTGTCAGCAACAACTTTGTATCTACCCAACGTAGAAGAGCAGCTCATTGTGCAAACAACTGGCCACAGTAACTTGAAATCCTTACAACAGTACAAGAAAAGTAGCCGTGGTATGCAAGCAAATATCATCGGTATTTTGAACGTCGTAGCAAATGTATCAGGCCGGAGTGTTACAAATGAAAACCCGGTCAAACATTTGGTGATTAAAACTGCAACCATTATACAATCATTACGTAATCTTTTGTAAATGTAACGGCATTGTAATGTAGTGCTTTGCTACTTACTACAAACGTGTTTTTTGTTTTGTTTTGTTAAAATAAGCTGTTTTTCAAACCCCGGGCATTCCCTAGGGAATGCCCGCACTTTTCCCGCCTTCAGATGAAAGTGCGGGCTTTCCCGGCAACAATGGGTTTTTACATTGTTGCGTATTGTTTCAGCTGGGCTTTCCTTCGCCGAAAAGGGCATTAAATAGTAGTATTGCCTTGGCGATGAGTTGTTGTGTTTGCTGTTACGATTGTAGTATGTGGTTGTGAGCGAGAGGGCGCATGGTGTGCTGCCAAGGCTTTCAAATAAATATCAAATCTATCTTTTGTTTATTGTTGTTTCGTGAAAAGCAAAAGCAAAATGCCGTAACTCTGCTCTATAATAGAATCTCCAGTCATAAAATAACGCCTCCCCCACTCCCCCTTCGATCCCTCATGTTGCAGTCGATGTATCAAAAACGACCCAAACGACCCGTGTGCTCAATTATTTTTTGCTGGCTAACAAACGCTAATTGAATGAGCAAACCCGTCTTGTGTTTTTTTGGGCGTTTTAAGCATTTAACCAAGTTTCACGAATCCTTTAATTTTAATCTTCCAGTGGTTTACGCCAGCGGTTTATGTTTCATTTAAACAATTATTTTCAGCTGGCTAATAAATGTTGATTGAGTGATCGACCCATCTGTGTATTTTTGCACGTTTTGAATATTTATCAGTTTCGAGTTTCACTTATCCTTTAATTTTAATCTTGCAGCGGTTTATGCTTCTTTCAAACAATGGTTTTAACTGGCTAATAAACGCCGATTGAGTAATTGAACACGTCTGTATTTTTGCTCATGTTGAATATTTATCACGAGTTTCGAGTTTCACTTATCCTTTAATTTTATTCTTGCAGCGGTTTATGCCTGCAGTTTATGCTTCGTTTAAACAATTATTTGCAGCTCGCTAATAAACGCTGATTGACTAATCCTTTAATTTTAATCGTCAATGCAATTCAATTTATTTTAGGCAATCCTGGCTTTATGCCATGCGTCGCACTACAGAGTCTAAAACAAATCGTAAACAATAACAACAACAACAGGAAATCTTAAACTGACCAAACTGACTACATCGTCAAAGGGTTTTTTAGCGAGCGTTAACCGCACCCGGTCATCTGCCCGACGAAGCCCTAAGGCCCTATATCTGCAACACCTGGAATGAATTCTCAGGAGGTCACCCACCCAAGTACCAATCGGGGCCAATGCTGCTTAACTTCGGTGATCTGACTAGAACCGGTGTTTCCAGCACTGCAAGGCCGCAGACTACATCGTCCATCATCATTTAAACAATTTCGCTGACTAATAATATTATGGTGTGATAAATAAGTTTCATTGTTGACAGAGGTCCTATTGTTGCGTGCCACTTTAGAACGTCAATGATTAGCCTCGAGCACCGCACATTTAAAGTGATTGTTGGTTAGTGATTTTTTACTTCTTGGTTACACGGGACACGGACTTAAGGATCCGGGCTATCAGAGATTGATGTTGAATGGGAACTTTGAACCCGCAAACCAGCAAATGGCATGTTCTACGTTAAGCTACAAATTGTCAGCTTTATTTATGGAAGGATTTATTTTCGTGAAACTATAGTGGTAGTACCTAGTAACTAGTAATAGAAAAATACCGACGTTATTTTCACCCTTTTTTTTTTATGCAAGAAACCGTGTAACTAACAGTGAATTTTATTTTGCCAAGCGACCAATGTCTCTCGATCAAACGAAGTTTCAGCCTTTTCTGTCGCATTGTTATTTTTCGTCAGATGCCTGAAAAGATACAATTTCGCAAAAATGGATTCTGCGAAAATGGAATTCAAAACTCTCAGAAATTATGTACATTTTTGCTGACTCAAATTTGAAGAAGAGAAAAATATGACCTGCTACCTCTTGATGAGCTGCAATGGACATGACCCAGTTTAGAAGGTGAAAATGTGGTGTACTGACCCACACTTGAACGAATTACGATATACGTTAGGGTTTCCCCGCACATACTACCAAAAGAACACACACTTTAACAGCTTACTACTTGACTGACTACTGCATTTTTCTCCTACGTTTTTTACAACTCTGTTATAGGAATTCCGAGGCATCTTTGAACTTAATGGTACTTGAATAAAACAGACGTGTTTATTAAATATGATATTTTCTCTTTGTGCGATTGAGTTTATACAATAGAAATGGGTTAGCATCGTATGGCTTAAGGTTCAGGGCTTAGACCAGTTTTATATTTAATATATATTTAAACGATCTTCCAGATCAAAATCTTAAAGATATGCTTTGCTCGTATATGCTGATGATACTGCATTTACATTATGAAAACCTACTGAAAACCTAAATGATATGCAATCAGAGTTGCAAACTCTTGCAAAGTGGACTAAAACGATCTATTAATACTAAATGCAGAAAAGACAAATATTATTGCGTTCTCGCTCAGAAATAGAAACAACACAGTGTTCCAAAATATCCATTACCATAAAATTGATTGTTTAAATTCTAAATCTAGTTCCTGCTCCGAAATTAAACAAACAGATGACCAACCTTGCAGCTTAAATTTCACTATTGTTAGTTAAGTACGAAAAAAAGAAGATTCAAGTTACGCGAGGTTTCCAACATTCGTATTAATTACGCAATAGTTAATTTAAAATCTAAGTTTGATGTTTCCACAGCGCGAGACAGCGAACGCAATTTCCTCGCATGGTAACTGGCGTCACACTTCATCGCCCTACGTCAAATGGACCTGGAGGAATGACGTCATCGTAGCATACTAGCGAGTGCGCGCCGGGTTGTGCGTCTAACATGGCGGCTGCGATACCGGAGCGCTCTGACCATAGCAGTGCGAACCAAAATTCAATCTCTGCGCGATTTATTAAATTAAAGTATTCAAGAACGTACCCTACCATGACTCAATACCCTACAAAGACTCGTGAAAGTTCGTTCAGCTAGGCGGTAATCCACTCTAGGCGAAATGCTGGGCAGATCAGCGATTGGACCGTGTCCACTTGTTGCTTGTGGGGAGGGAGAGGCAGACTACGGGGCAAGCGCTTCATTTGAAAAGAATCTGCGATGCCGTTCTTTGCTAACACGAGTGGTGAGGAATGGAATGAGAGCCGAGCGCTCTCTTGCCTGGGCGCATGCGCCAACAGGTGATGAAGTGTGACGTCACGCGAACGAGACTTGGTTGTGTTGGCTTGTGTGAATGAAGATTTAGACACATTACTACGTAATAACTATAAAGCCTGAGTGGTTTTCGTACCTCTTACATGTTTTTTAAGTGTCTTAATTAACGATACTGAAATTTAAGATGGGAGGGCTTAGTTTTACTTTAAAACACAATATGTCATGGAAAATGCACGTTGATTCGGTATGCAAAAAAATTAAGAGGAATGATTCCACCGTTTTATCGATACTGCAATGAACAAACCCTCATGACGATATACATGGCTGTTGTGCAGCCTCATTTAACCTATGTCATTATTACTTGGGGAGTGTACTTTTCCTAGCCACACTCAGTCCCTATACAGACTACAAACCTGTTTTTTTTTTTTTTTAATCATCTGCAGGAAACTGAAGCATTATTCAACAATCCCACTTATAAAAAAAAAAGTGCAACGTACGTAATGGTCTTTAAGGAAACTATATGTTAAAGCTGTCCTGACGCATCACTATTACAAGTACAAGTATAAACACCACGGACACTTGGTCAGCTAATGGGCTTTCACCAATGTCATAAGTAAAAAAAAAAGAACAAACCGGGACCCACCACTTGTACGTAGCTCCAAAACTGGTGAACGTGGTACCAAACCATGGTGTTAAAGACACTATAGCAGAAAAAGTACCATTCACTTTACAGGTAAATTCGTGGCTTTCAAGCATAGATGAAATATCATTATTTACCGTCCTCGTCTAGTAGTGTATTGCTATACGGTATTTTGTTGACATTGTATAGATATATTTTTTTCCCCCGTTGCCTGCGCTCGTCACGAGTCATCTCAGTAAGGGAGGTGCCTCATTCCATGTTATTCCTGGAATAAATCTTTACTTAATTTATACCTATACCACAAGCCACAGCTGTTTGCCATTGTGAGTCGGTCACTGACGAACGAGAATAGCGAATCTTTGGCCGTCTGAGTGAACCAGCCAAGTCACGTGATAGGCGCGCCATTGCAAACAGCCATGGCATGAGGTTTACGTAACCAACTTCCGTCGTAGCATCCGGGGATTATTGCAAAAACTTTTTCGCCAGTTTTTTGCATATAAGCCAAAATAAATTCATATGGTATGATGTGACTGAGAAACGAACCCGAGTTTTTCCGCAAACATGACATGTTGACTGGTAGCTACAACACCGCGACACAATCCAGATTGCAAACTGACCTTGCTGATGCTGTTGTGGATTTCATCTTTTTAAACAGGGTGCAGGCTGCCCTCCGTCACCGAATGGCGACCGTATAGTCTGTCGTCACCTCCAGATGAGAATGATTATTAGTAGACAGCGAGAGGGACAATTTAGCTGGAGAAATCCAAGTGGAAAATCCAAGGATCTTTGACTTGCCAAAATCGACACCAGCACGCGGCACCACGAGGCCCTTGTCATTCCGAAGATGCGGGTGGGGGGGGGGGTGGGAGAGGCCCGGATCGGCCCCCGGGGGCCCGGGGGGGGGGGCGCCCCCCCCCCCCCCCCCGGCGCCCCCCCCCCCCCCCCCCATGCTTTTGTCAGTCAAAAGTACTGACACCAGAGGCAGCCGGTTTGTGAAAGCGGTTTGCCAGTTTACGGCTGCCTAGCCGGATAGCGTTGTCGCATGTCAGAGAAAGCGCAATCGACATTTTATCTGAATTCAGTTCCTGGTTACATGATGACTCGTGAATTGTTTTTTTTTTTTATTTTTGTCTACCTGGTGACACGCTTGCTGTACCCTTTTCGCATCATCAGACGATTTCCTGCCCAACAAATCAGGTTGGTCCACAAAACCCTTCATAACCCTTCATAACCAGGAGAGGACAGACATTGGACACCGTTCTGCAAAAATGTGTCAAGCCACATAAATATATTTTTGAAATAAAGAGTGTTAATGTTCTTATTCATTAAAAAATACAGTGTTGTAGTAGCATTACTATTTTAGACGAACAGTGATGTTATACTACAACACTGTATTTTTTAATGAATAAAGAACATTAACACTCGTTATATCAACAATATGTTTACGTGGCTTGACACATTTTTGCAGAATGGTGTCCAATTAAATCTAATGAAACAAAGATGCTGTCCTCTCCTGGTTGTGAGGGATGCTAACTAGAAAAGTTGGACTTAGAAAAGGTTGGGTCGTCAGTTTTTTTGTGGACCTCCCTGTATGTACCTTAGGAGGTCGTGGGATTCGATCCGATCTTAACATGGTTGGCAGCCACTACAGCAGCAGTGTGAACTGCACACATTGGTCGGGGTCCCAAGGGGTGTGCGTTGGGACTTAGCTAACTGCAGCTTCATTTGTCTTTGTTATCGTTTACAGTTTCGTCTTAAAACTCATTTGTGTTGCTGACACGAACATTTTTATTTATGTGAACCATTGTTTGCCATTGGCCTTTATTTTAAGTACCATTGATCTTTTGGTCAAGATGTGATGGATGAGGGATTGGGGAGAAGTGAGATTGCATCAGGGACCTCCCAGACTTGCCTTTTGCTTTTTGACTTTTAAGCTCATTTGTTGGTATTCTGTTCCAACATATGCAACATTGATCTTCCCATTTTAATTTAGTTCACTTTTGCTTGTATTGATCCAACTTAACAATGGACTCGAGTGTGTTCCTTCCACATTAATAACCAGTTTCATTTCTTAGAGTGTAGATGAAATGCAGCCAGAAATGATACCATTGTCCGTTGCCACCGAATCTTGGATTCAGCCCAGATTGGCCGCCAAAGCCTTATTTTTGTTAAGCAGCGCAAATTTATTCCGCATCAGGATGACATGCTGCCTTTTCTTCGGGATTAATCGAAAGTTACAAATTTGTCTCCACTTGGTTGCATTGCTGATCCACGATCAATAATCGTGAATCAATATTTAACAAATCCATTATACATTAGCCTACATAACCGGATTGCAGGCAATTGGACGAATGTTTCGAAGCAGGTTTTCCTGACATGGCTACTCGTACATCAAAGCCAAACCGCCGATGAATATCATTGTAATCAATGACCGTCGCACGAAAACATTGATTTGTTATTGTTTCCGAAAAATTTTTGAACAAAGGGATTGAAATTGATGTGGCAAGTATACTTTAATTCTGTTAGTTGAGCTGGTGGTCAGCACCTGGAAAGGGACTCGGGCAAAGCCGGTGCTGGTGTGAAAGACTATGAAACTTTCAGGAACTATGGGATCTAGTTTGACCTATCCTGGACCTTCTCTCTGCATCTGTCCATGAGAGAAGGATTCTTGGTTCATATACCTGGGTTTGCCCTCTCTTTGGAAGGACGTGGAAAAAATATTTTGTTTCATCACACGATATTTAGTTAACAATGTTCACTAAAACCTGCCGACTGCCACCTACCGTTTTGGAAAATATTATAGCACTGGTTTATGGAATTATACTCAAAAAGTGTAATAAATATAGTGGAGCTGAGTCATGCTACCTTTCGCAGAATAGTACACAAACTTGTGGAATTGCTACTGTGTTTACTAGACAACAATTTGGTGGTCATTAGTTTATTTGCTCCATCCATTCTTGTTTGGAAAACTGTCTGCGTTAGGTGTCTTTTTTGGTTTGTTTTTTGGGCGTGTGTGTTCGCTCTTTCTGCATGGTATTAATTAATTAGGCTTGCATAATGCTTTGTTGTAGGGTTCCAATCCACGATTTGTTTGCCTGTCTCAAGTCTTTAACGTCAAGGATTTAGGTGTTCGGTTTTCACATGACATATAAACTTGACCACAAGACTGCTTTCTTAAATCTGCCGGACCGAGATCAGCATGATTATTCATTGTTTCCTTTCTGGTGACTGCCTTACTTTAATGTGGGCTTTTAAAGTTTTTGATAGGCCACTTTTGGAGTATGCCAGCCCAGTTTGGTCACCATAGCTCATCAAGGATGTGGATCTGGTTGCATCCGTACAATAGCATTACACTTAATTTCTGCCGGATGCGCCACAAAATCATATGCCGAGCGCATTAAACTAATAAAATTATAATGTCTTGAAATGCATAACTAAAGATTGATCTGTGCTTAACATAATCCTTGCTGCATGGCTGATGACCTTAATTAATATGAACGGTTTTATTTATTTTTTTACATTTAGCGGATTTGACAGCACTAGATGCCATCTCGGAAACTAGTTGTGAATTGGTCAAAATTATACTGCTGGAAATACTTTTTTTTTGGTCAGGCCGTGTTATGAATGTTTGGAATTCACTCCCTGCTGAAACTTATTTGCACTTCCCTTAGTTCAACTTTTTAAAATGCTAACCTGTCTAAGTTTCTTAGCTGCTGCTTGCCTGACCCAAGTCTTGCGACGTTTGTGTTCTGCCACTTCCTTAATTAGTCATGGTAAATGGCAGAAGTTGCAGCAAACCATTATTTATTTATTATTTGTTTATTTATTTATTTTTAAGTCTCGGCGATGCTGTACTGTCTCCCATGGGAGTTGGTATCAGCATTTGGTTAGTTGTTAGGTTTCTGCAAAGTGGTTCCTTTCTTTACCCTCTTCTGGATTTGGTAGCCGAAAGATAGGCAACACGGTGGAATTTTTAAAAAGAATACTGGAACGATTCTCTCGATAGGGACATCTCCTTTCATCTACAACCAGACTGTTAAAGGCTGATTCTGGTGACTTATACTTGTTTTATGAGGAATAAAATAAAACGTTTCTTGTCATTAAAACGTTGAACTTGAAAGTTAAAATATTTTACCACGAAATTCGTTAGTGCCTGATGTTTGCAGCAACTTTTCGCGGCTTTTATATGTTAAGACTTTTCAATCACCCATTCTACTTTTCCTATAGATTTTAAGGTTTATGAGCTTTTCCTTATACCGTATTTGTGGCTAGGTCCTCAATTGTAGCCGGTCTCTAATTGTAGCCGGGTATTTTCCCAATCATGAATTAGTAGTAGCCGGTCTCTATAGTTGTAGCCAGGTGTCTAGTTTTAGCTGGGTCAAAATGGATTGATTTTGAAAAGAAATATTATTACCACCATGTTGGGTTTATTACAGAGTAATAGTAAAAGCATTCATATGATATTATTTACCTTTTTTTAATAGGGACACATGTTTTACATGTATCAAAACCATAAATTTCCTAAATAAAGAAATAAATCACAAGGTAAAGGGTAAGTGAAGCAAGCAGTCTGCATTAAAGACTGGCCTTGTGAGGATACACAATACACTAGTCTGAGAAAGAAAGAAAACACAACTGCCCCGACTGGGACTCAACCCAGGACATCCCGTTTACTAGCCGGGCGCTCTAACCACTGCGCTACCGGCTCCAGCCGAGCTTAAGTAGCTGTTCAGTCTTTTCTCAGTGGTGTCCTAAAGATCACAAACATACATACAAGTAGGGAAAGCAACATTGCTTCTTGGCCCCCACACTAACCTCTTGCAGACTACTTGCTTCATAAATTTCTTTTCTAAATTTTGCAGTACAGCCTGTATCCAGTTGTTGCCGGTCTCAATTGTAATTGTTATAATTGTAGCCGGGTCAAAATGGCTTGATATTTAACCAGTATCCCGGGCGACAAATAGAGGATTTATGGTATACAAACGTAGTGACAGCACTCCGTTATTCTGAAACGTTAAGTTAGGGCTACCAAGTAGTGCGGAAGTAAGTAGGGATCGACCGATACAGGAAAATACCGATCCGATACCGATTTTCCCCTCACACGCTGATCCGATACAGATCCGATACACCGATACAGATATACCGATACCGATTTAAAAAAAAAAGTCAATGGGTCAGAAAGTCAAACGCATACTTCATCATTATGAAACTGGTGTGCAAGAAAATTAAATTTCTAATTTTTTTTTCTCAGTGGTGGCAGATCCCCAAGTGAACCTTCGACTGTAAAAAAAAACCCTAGAGTACACTGCAGATAGGCCTAATCCCAAGAAGCCCTGCCCTGATTCTGGCAATGCACACACACGTTGAATTCACTAAGCTGCTGTGCAGATGACGTCATGGGATACAAGCGATGCTATGCAGGAAAGGTTTCTCACAAGCTAGGTGGAGTAGCCAGCGTGCACGGAAGTTGGTCGTATCGGCTAAAATATGGTAAATAAACACCGATACAGATCCGATACCGATACAAAAAAATACCGATAATATCTGTAAATACCGATACCGATATTAATATCGATCTATCCCTAGAAGTAAGTCTGTCAAAGAAAACAAACAGCTTTTTGTTTTTAGAAGTACGGGGGAAGTGACATTCGAGAGGTAGAATGGTGGCGGAAAAAAATGTGCAATACGACCGATGAAAGAAAAACTCGGAGGAAACACGAGTTCTGTCGAGCGTATGTTGTCGTTATCGCCAATTATTAACTCATTTTAGTTGCCCACTGGCCGTGTGAGTATTAAGCTGAAGGTCTAGGGATCCGGCGTCCACTTGACTCGTTTCCAACCACTCTGAACCCCTCAGCTGCTGTGCTTCTTCACTTTTTTCTTTATTATTGTTGCTATGGTACAATACTGACATTTTGGCTCCGTACTGACATTTTGGCGCTGCAATGGTGTGAATAGGCAGATAGTTGTTTTTTTGTTTTAATTAAAAATAATAATAATTTTCTCGAGTGTACAGTAATAAGTCATCTCAAATCAATTTTGAACCATATCCTGGACTTTTTAGAAATAGAAATAATTCCAGTAAGAGGGAGGTGTTTTCGAAACGGGAAAGCCACTCGTGGGCTGATATTTACCAGAAGCTGCTGAAGGAGCCTGTAGTATAGTTTCTCAAACTGCTCGCCTGGCTACCGACTGCAGGGTCGTAGCCAGGAAAAAGGTGTGCCGCCCCACCCCTGCGTGACGCTGAGTTTTCAGAAATTCAGTTTACCACATTCCACAAATACCACAAAATTCATTTTTGTTGGATCAATCTTTCTCGTAACTTGTAAAAACCCGATTCGTAAGTTATCTACATGTGATAATGCTATTCTTTTTTATCTTCCCTTTCTTTCTTCCCCCCTCCCCCGCCCCGCGATTGGTACCCCCTCCCCCAAAATCGTGGAGGAAAGGGTTCTCGGGGAGAAGGGGGGGGGGCCTTCTGCGAGCCTGACTGATGGCAGGGACTTTGCCAGGATCCAATTTTCAGCCGCCCTACCAGATCAGCATCTTCAGCCATAAAGTTCTGTTTAAAGGTGCACTTCAGAAATTCATATGCTTTACTTTTTACTGCGTCTTTGACCTTTTTCAACGTCACTGACGCCAAAAAACAAGATCGGCTCACTGCGTGTATCATTTGCAAAGGTACTGTACTAAGATTAATAACAAACTGAAAAAAAAACATTTACACTGTTGCAATTGTTTGGTAAGCTTTTTAATTTGGAAGTACGAAGTAAAAGATGGAAGATTTTGACTGTAAACGTTTTAAAACCCAAAACATTGTCATGTACACATGCACGTGTCATGCATCACACGACCGAGACGCCATCAAAAGCGCACCTGGCAAGTTGAAAGGGAAAATCAAGTTATTTACACTGATTACACAACATGTTATACAATAAAATCCGATTTTGAAAATTACTAATTTTAGTACCATTTCTTGCCACTAGCTGCTGTTGATAGCAAAGTTTGTTAACTGATTTTACTTGTGTGCATATACTTTTTTTATTACTTTCCCTAAAAAAAAAAAACTTTGATCAAAAAAGTAAAACAAAAAAAAATGAATATAATTGAAAAATGTACGAGTTATTTCAACTGCACTTCGGTAAACACACTGCTAACAACGGTATCTAGTGAAACGTGGCAAGAAATGGTACTAAAATTAGTAAACCTTTAATTCTTTCTTTTTATTGTTTAAAACGCTAAATGCAACAGACTTGAATAGTTTTTTTTTTAATATAAGGGTTATAAATGCCTATTAAATCACTCAAGAAATTGAATGCGACTCTTTTTTTCTCTAATTTTTTTTTATTTTTGTTTGCAATGAAGAAACATCAGAAAATCCAAAGTTGTAGTACCGTTTGCACACTCTAAATCTTCCCTATCAAACTCTCAGGGTAGGCCTGCGCATGCGCAAGACCACGTGTTGATGTTTATAAATTATATGAGCAACACAATGACGCGGTCTTAATTTACTAAGAGCACTGTAACGGAATTACAGACAAACAAAATGGTTTATTTTAACTTAAAATGGTTTATTTTAACTTAAAACAACACGTACGTGGCAGGTTTACACATGTACACTCAAAGCGGCTGTCGACAACGCTTCAGTCAATTAATTTATCCAAATTATTTGTTTCACAACAGCTACATTTTGTACATTTGTTTAAAGTTACAATACTGTTTGGTCTACTTATAATTAGTTAAGTTTTTATTTTACATTTATTTGAATTTATTTGAAAGGTTGTGTTCCACACTCAGCAAGATTAAGGGGCCGCATTCAACATTATTCTGAACAGTTGTTGCCGCCCACAAAGTAACAACTGGGAGGGGGCATGCAGTAGGGATGGCACGATACAAATTTGTTTTATCACGATAAAATATTTAGAATTATCGCGATAATCGTTAATATCCCGATAAAGCATTTTGAGGCTGGAATAACCAATTTAATTGTGTTAATTAAAAAAAAAACTTGGCTAAAGAATTGTGTGTCACTTGCCATTTGGCCAGTTGACACGAAAATGCAATTGCCATTGTCCATTGCTTCCACACCATGTAGAAACAATTTAGCAGCTGTGCTACTGTTTAATGCTTTAATATTGTTTGCATTAAACTAACTCTCCAATCAGCTAAAGTGGCTAGCGACAGTACTGCACACTTGGTTGGAGAGCCCTTGTCTTTCCACACACAACGCCGCAAACCGCTTGTTACTAGGTATTACGGTTTCCGAGATATGACAGTTTAAGCATCGGGGTACGATAATTCGATGAAATCAGAAAAGCGCTATACGATAATCGATGAAAAATTGTATTGCGATTTTATCGAATTATCGATTATCGTGCCACCCCTAGCGTGCAGTCAGCTGAACTATTCATAATTTCAGATGTAAAACTTGTAAATGGGAAAAACTATAACCAAACAAACAGATGCTAAAACACGGGCGTTATTAAAAAAAACAAAAAAAAACAGCTTGTGGCCAGTTGCAGTTTTGCAGGAAGGCAAGCAAAGCCATCTCCTGAGGCGGCAAATTTTCCACACAAAAATGTCAGGTATTCTGTTTTTACCTTTAGCGTTAATCCCAACTTTCCACTATACGTAAGTGTAGATTATAGGCTAGAAATGGTCACAAGTAGTCTAAAATTCATTAGCTTCCGGGGCTTCTCCCCGAACCTTACTCGGGGAGCTCACATCACTCCCTCAGACTCCCTAGCTGAAAGTAGAGGAAGTGGTAAACTGGGGAAATTTTTTTAGTGGCTAAGGGTGGCAAATATGTAAAACCACCACTGCATGTGGCCGGAAATACGCATCTTGTAATTTTGTGTTAAGGTCGAATATTTAGTCTATATAGGGTCAAATTATTTTTAGCTGTATGGGAAATGTCGCAACATGCTAATTAATCTAAGCACTTTGTGTACGGACCTAGTATAGGGCGAAAGTATTAAATAGTCTGATGATGTGGATATTGCTAAGCCAAACGACAAGGTAATCTGATTGCTGATAGTTGAAGCAAAAAAAAAAAAAAACCGGCAAAACTTAATTTTTAAGTGGTTTGCCTAAATTGCAGTACTTGATGTTGACATTTGATAAGATTTGTAATGATGTTGATAATTTGTCAGTGATAATTGAATATCAAGCTGCACAATTATTTCTGTAAATACCTAAAAAAAAAAAAAAATCAGCCTGCCCCTCTTTTGCCTATGCTGTCAACTCGTAAAGATAGACAGATATTAAAATCGGTATCGGATTTACAGATATTATTGGCTATTTTTTGTGCATCGGTATGGGATATTATCGGCTATTTTTTGTGTATCTGTAGTGTTTTATCGTCGAAGGTACACCTGCGGAACTGACACACTGATAAAAAAAAATTGAAATTTACGTTTTCTTGCATCCAATTTAAGAATGATGAAATATGAGTTTGGCTTTCTGAGCCACCGACTTTTTTTTTTAAATCGGTATTGGTGTATCTGTATCGGATCGGACTGGGGCGAAAAATCGGTGTCGGATCGGATCGGTATTTTTCTTTATCGGTCGATCCCTATCAACTCGCAATTCAGCTGTCGTCGGTCTTTTCTTTTTTCGTTTTGGCGGCCATGAAAGTTAGTAATTATTACCACTTTTATTATTTCGACTGTGCCAACTTTTAGTATAATTTCACATTGATGAAGCATTCTCAGTTTGGCTTGACCTGTGTAAAGTAATTATGTCAAAACGTGCATCCACAAACGAATAATGCCTAGAGGACTAAAAAAAGGTTTAGTGTTACGTGTGACTTGGTGACTCAGTGACTGTATATTTACGGATGTTAACATGTCGTCATCCTGTAGACGGAGTGTAAAGTGGGTTTATGGTTTTTCCGTGTGAAGGTCACTGGCACTCTGATACATTTGCTGCTTAAAGGATTTTAAAAAAAAGCTGCATTAAAGAATTAAAAAAAAAAACCTGCAAAATTATTTTTACGTTGATTTTAATACCCTAACGAATACATTCAAGCATGATCTTTTTTTGATATAAATTAAAAAGAAATGGCTCTTGGCATCAACTAAATTGGGTGAATCATAAATCAACGCCAATTGAGTGAGCGAAGCGAACGATATGACTAGTCTGCTTTACGTACATCGGATATTTTTTTTGAATGGATAGGGTCTAAGTCAACATTTTTATAGGTTAAAAATTTTACAGTGTTTCGACCAACTTGTCTTTCTACCTTACAGTGATTGACGCTTCTTTCCGAGAGTAAAGAACTTTATTGGAAAACTAAAGGAAGCCCGTGCTATGCACGGGGCCGGTCACATTTCCCGGGACATTTTCCCGGCACTCTTCCCGACGACTTGTCAGATTGATCGACCACTCATGCCTGGCTCCTTTTTGGCTGTATTCAATGCGGGCGCGAGCAGGGGAGAAGTGGTTTTCCTTTCCTTTTCCTTTTAGCCGGCCTCCGATATTATAATAAAGATGTACTATGCCTTTAACTGCAACAAATTAGTGGGCCTCATGTAAGCAGTAAATTTGGTTGTTTCCAGTTGTCTTTCCAATGAATGAACAAACAACTGACTGGAGATAAGTGAACAGACTACTAACACAACACAAACCTAAACCAATTTTGAATGTGGTTTTGGCAAACAGCCTGCCTGATCTGTAGGTTTAAGACAGTTCTCTGCCGCTGCCAGTGTTGATTATTATGTATTGTATAGGCAACACTTTTGGCATATATTGCAATCAAGGTACGAAATAGTTTTGCTACATTCGCTCAAACGTATGTAAATGTTGCAAGCTATAGTATACACGCGCAGGATGTTTGAAATAGCTAATATTCGGTCAAGCCTTCGACATGAAATTTGGTCGGGATTCGAACCAACCAGCTCTGGATTATGCCTTTTTCATTTGAGTTCCCCCCCCCCCCCCGCTTCCGCTTTGTATGATTTGCGTTTTTCTCGTGTGTTTTTCCTCTACTTTTCTATAACCATAGCTAATAGAGTATAAATAATTCATCAAGAAAGTAATCAAGACACTTGCTAGTGTGTCGCCGGCCTAGATTAACGATAACATCCAGGTAAAATATATACATGAGCATGGCGGCCACTATACACGTTATGTGTTTACAGCTAAGATAGTTTGGCTGTTTTCAGCCATCTGAGAATAAAATTAATAAACAATGCGACAGAAAAGAGTGAAATTTGTTCGATCGGGAGACTTTGGTCGCCTGACAGTCACTATTAGGCCGCCCGCTCACTGAGCGACTTGGTCGCGCGGCCAGGTCGCTGCAGCCAATGAGAATGATTAACGTTTATGTAAAACCACGCACGAATTATTTTCGTTGGCTGTAGCAACCTGGCCGCGCGGCCAAGTCGCTCAGTGTGCGGTCGGCCTTAATGACTCAGCTTACCGTTTTCGTGTTGAAAAAACGACGTGAATAACGTTGATATTTCTTAATACTGGCTACTAGTAACGCGTTTTTTGTGTCACGAAAATAAATTCTTCCATGCGGTGAATAAAGCTGGTTCTTGGCTCATTTTACAGGTAATGCTCTGAATATGTGGCCTTTTCATAAGAACTCTTCTAATTGGTCATGTGGTTCAGGCGCTAGGGACTTCTAAACGACCAAATTGATTGTTTTACATTGTTTTAAATATTGTTATTATGCAACAATTGTTATTACGCAACAATGCCTAACTGAACATTAACTAAATCCGTGCGTTTGCTAGGAGATACTGCATGTAGTGATGATAAGAAATCGTATGAAAAAGGAGACTTTCCTGTAACGAAAGCCAAAAAAATAAATAAAAGAAATGGACCAGAAAACTATATTGGTGTTTCCATCTCACAATTGCTAAGGGGAAAAAAAAATGGATTTCATAAATTTGGACCAAAAAAGCTGATATCTACCCCAAAACAAAACTTGTTAAGGATTCCCGACAAGCTTTTCGGCCGTTTGAAGTCGTTATGTCAAAGGCCAAGCTTTTTTGCCAAGCTAATCTCACCGACTAAGACTTCAAACGTTAAATGAAAAAACTGAACATTACGCAGTAAACAATTTACATATATTTCATTTAACCTTCGAACTATTACTCGGTGGGATTAGCTTGGTGAAAGCTTGGCGTTTGATATCACGACTTCACACGGCCGAAAAGCTTGGTGGGAATTTCTACAATTTTTACTGGTACGTTGTAAATTCTTGATAAGGTTTTTAAACTCTTAATATTCGTATTATTCGTATTGTTTTTTAGTGTGTGAACTAAAAAAAAAAACATCGAGCGCCTGCTTGAGGTGTTTATTGCAGTTTCGGGAATGCAACAAGTGATTGAGAAAAATTATACGCTCGAGTGGTATTTGCAGCGGGAATGTCACGTTACAGTAAAAACAAGATGGAGGGACCGAGGCGATAAAATAATCGAGTAATACCATATGTGGTGACTTATCAATAACAATATGTAACAGTCACTAACAAAATGTAGGCCTAATAATTTTTCCAAATTATTTCCTTCTTTTTCTGTAACAAAGGTTAGGGGGCAGGGATCTACGATTTCGACATCGTTTTCTGGGGAAAGAAGGTTGCAAAAGTTGTGGTTCAGTGTGACAGGGGAGGGGGGGATAGGGTGAAAATGAATGATGGATTTATTTGCGTCCTCTGTTGATTACCTCACATTGGCGCTACACACTAGCATGTGTCTAGACATAAACACATTTTATGTCTAGGATTTCACTTTTGGGTTCATTTTTTGTCCCCCCCCTCCCCCCCATTTGTTTCTAGTTCCCTTCCGAAAAAAAGTAAGCCTACACCAAAAAATAAGTAGATGTGAAGGACTTGAAGATAGCATTATGTAGTCTAATGGACATATCTTGTCAGTTTTGTTGTGAAAAGTTCAGGCTTGTAGTTTCGACATGTGCAATTAGCATTTGGCACATCATAATACTATTAAAGGTGCGTGCTTCCATATTGACTTCCCTGTGCGACTCGGGTCTTTCAACATTACAGTAGTTCAAACGTATGTAAATGTCGCATTATCGTTCATGTACCTGTTTTTTCCCCCTCGTGTGAAGAGGGTTTGCTACATTCACTCGAACTTATGCAAATGTTGCAAAAGTAGCGTGGCGCAGGACGCATGAAATCTATAGGCCAGGCTATTTTTCTGAGTGATGTTGCAAAAATAGGGAGAGGTGTGTAGGTTCCTTTAAA
>JAHWFP010226305.1:185378-221789 GCA_023313725.1 Lithobius niger
TGTAAGCCTTCTTCATCAGGCTGCACAAACAGCTAGCAGCTAGACATGATGGGATGATCGGCATGTCTTGTTCTGGTTACGTGGGATGCAATAATTTTAAGAATGATTCGTAGTTCTTGCAGACATAACCTCAGCCTTGACTAAAGCTTGAACCTGTCTGGCCCTTCAAGAATCAGAGGTACTAATGAAAAAAAGGGGCTGAGGGAGGGCTTTGACTTGACTATCTTCTTTGACGTTATACACTCGTCTTTGGTTCTATTTGAAACATATCCCTCTTGATTAATTTGGCTGCATTACAATAGATTCATCATCACGATACTCTTCACACAACCTTTTCATAGCATATCCTATAACCAAATCAAGTGCTAAGAGCACATCACGACCTTGTTTGGTTGCTTTCAAGTTCTTAAAATTTGCCAGTATTCCTGTTTTAAAGATTGTACTATGAACGTGGTGCTGAATACCTAGCTGTTCAAGGCGATCTGAACACAGTTTTGAGAGATCTGTTTGTTTAAAGACTGGGGTAACTTCAGTGTCTGTTCTTGCCTCCTCAATGTTCGACAGTAGTTCTGCAAGGACACCAAAATCATGATTTATGGTGTCCGTACAGCTACCTGAATCAGCCGATATGTTGTATAAAGCAGCAAAACAACGTGCATGGTACTTCGTGTCCTATGCAACCAGATCCTCTGTACTTAGTTTTCCAAGTAGTGTCCCGTCCTAAAGCTCCATGGCACATTTACAAACACGGGCATCAAAGTGGAAGGTTAAAGCGTCATGAAGTCTCTCTGAAGTTGATTGACTGAGGAAAAGACACATCTCTTTCCCTGATATGTCATGAGTATTGCTTAAGCGAGTGTACTCTTTGAGATATTTTCCTCACCAACTTGTTCCTCACCAACTAGCTTTCTTCTTCTTAGCTCGTTTAATTGAACTTAATGCAACATGACTTGCGACACTTGGCTCCATGTTTCCGCAGTCTCACAAACACCATCTCTGTCATCGAGCCATCCTATATCTATATTCATGAGCGTAGCTCTTAATTCGTGGAAATGGATTATGTTATCAGCCAAAGTATTACCTCCTCACCCAGGACTAACATCTGTATGGCAGGAATCTGCAGGGCACTTCAGGGATTCATCAGTTTCTTTTCGACACAGCGCACATATTATCTAACTTATTGTCAAGTCAGACTCATGGTTTACTGAGCATTTTTCAGTGGCTTAACTAAGTTGTGTATTTTTTTATCACCATTGTAAGTTCTATACTTTAACTGTAGCCCAGAAAGCAAGGAAATAAATAATGAGAAGCCCTATAAAAAAATTATATTTGTTACACTATAATTAAGATTTTACTATTATTTTATAATTTTTAGCACTGCTTTTCCATAAAACAGTTCCCAAGGGTGGAATATTTGAAATTTTTGGTGGCCCCATCTCTAAATCTGCAATTTAGAATATACAGTGACATCCTACCAAGTTTCATGCTTTTATGACAAAAGGCACGATTCTTCCATTTTACTGCACATATCTACCTAACTATTTAAGGTGATGGGTTTCTCCATCGTGTGGTTTTTTTTATTTTATTTTTTATTTGTATAACGTACCAAAAAAAGAAGGAGGTCACAGAAGTGGCCAACTAACTGTACGATGGTGCGGGAAATGTAGGGAAATAGGGAAGTTTACGGAATGGCGTTTGAATTCGGTGGGCGAAACGGGGGAAGACGTGTCTCGTGGCTTCGGCACGTATCATTTTGCCACCCCTCTCGGTCTGTCCTGAAACTTCGCCAGGATCAATTCTGAACTATTGATCGTGTTGTAGCCTATGTGTCCCCATTTCGTATAGTGTCTGAAAACGTGATAAACTCGTTGGCATTCTTCGCTGTTTTGATGGGGGAAGGGGGAGGTCGCCATTGCCTGTAAACGAACGCATCAAAGACATTTTTTTTGGGGGGGGGGGGGGGGGGGGAGAAGGGGAGCTGAAATTTCCGACTGGAATCCCATTTTTCCCGAACAAAAAACAATGTTTGCTTTTACTAACCTTTATTCGTAATTTCGTCCCAACTCCCGTTTTTCCGAATGAGGTCCATTGATCCCACGTGGAATTTTTTCCCCTT
The DNA here is from genome assembly GCA_023313725.1 of Lithobius niger. Lineage (NCBI taxonomy): Eukaryota > Metazoa > Arthropoda > Chilopoda > Lithobiomorpha > Lithobiidae > Lithobius > Lithobius niger. The sequence goes on from JAHWFP010226305.1 coordinate 187,495, forward strand.
TTTTCTGGGGGGGGGGGGGGGGGACCAACAAGGCCCCCTCCCCTTCTCCCTTTTTTCCCTTATTTCGGCCCTGCCCTTAGAACTGCTAGTACCGTAATTCTTCAATTCGTGTTGATGAGGATGCTCAAGTATGGAACCTGTCCAATATACTCCGTGGACTTTCGGTTTTTCCTAGTTGTCCATTTCTTTTTCCATTAGCGGTTTTATTATTTTTTATTTACTGACGCGCGGTGCGAAGCACGTCAAATACTCTTCCAGCGAATACTTTTTTTTTCGCGGCGGCAGTGCCGTTTGTCGGCGCTCCGATATTCGAAGGGCAGTGGCGACTTGAACAATATTTCGACAGCGGCGGCGGTGTCGGCGGCGTTCTCGTAAAGTATGTAGAAAACCAAAAAAACCTTAATTTCTCTTTTGATGCTGTCGTAGTCGATGCTGGTTCACGATGTGTTCGTATGTTTGGTGTTAAAATGAGAACCAAACAATTGTAACATTATACATTTTTTTTCTGTTATTATACATACCGCATTTTCAGTTTCAGTTATTGCGGTGTTTGCATAAGGAGAGCATTTTTATTTTTAAAAAGGAGTGTTTTCTTAGGTACAGTATGTGAGGAGGGGGGGGGGGGGGTGTTTTACCTTTTTTCCACAAGGGTTAAAAAAAAAGGTTAAAGGACACCTTGCCCTAGATCTCTCGTATATGCCGACTGTTGGAGAGCAGCAAGCACTATCTTCCAAACCCATCAATCCAAACCAGCAAAACTCGCGACTGTTGGGGACAGTCTGGCTTGTAATGTACTGCAGTGTTGTTATAGCTTGGCATTACTTCATTGATGTCTCTCCTCTCTAATGCGCAAGTGGCAAAACAGCTCTTAAAGGGATATACCTCCCAGCGCCATTTTTCTCGACCCACCACATCAAGTACGGCCCCAAAGGTCTATTTTCTTACCGTTAGTCACTCCCTTGGTAAAAAAACCGTTCAAAAATGTAGCGTCTAGGAGATTTTCTGTTGAATAATTGTTTAACTTAATTTACTGTATCCTGCACGTATAAGATGCTTTGCGCACTTACAATAATCATGACGTTTCTTCTTTGTGTGTGCATATTCTAATTTTCTAATTACTGTATCCTACACGTATATGATGCTTTGTGCACTTAAAATAATCATGACGTTTCATCTCTCTGTGCACATCTACTAATTTTCTAATAATTACCATGAGATCTAAAATCTAATAGACTAATGCGATAAAAATTATAATTAATTATTCCAATAGATCGCCGAAGCAAAATTATAAACACTAGCCTAGAAAATTATAAATTGTGGTGTTAAAATACGAGAATCATTCCGGTTTGTGACAACACAATCGTTAACCCTGATGCTGTTTCGTGTACTATTCCCAAATCCAACCGAGACAGTAGCTACCAGGAGCGCAGCTACCACCCCAGCCGACCTTGGCTCTGGAAATGTGCGGATGACGATCTGCACGTAGCTGTTATAAGGCTGGCCGGGTGTCCCTTTAACTTGCGCATGATGAAAATATCCACTACCAGCAACTATGTGTTTGTCTCGTGCTTCCAATAAATCGCGTCGAAGATCTGATTCATTTCCACCCTTTGGAAGGCTCTGGTAAGTTTGCCGAAATATGAGTGTAGTTTTGGAAGGTGCTCAATGGCCGATGCAACAATACGTGAGAAGTGTGGATCCAAATTGTCTGCAACAATCGCTAGTTTCGATTGGTGGTTTTAGAATGTACCTTCTAGAGCCTTTTCGGTGAAAATCCTTGTGATGATGTATTCTCAGTGCTAGGATAAATGCTTCATATTCAATGCATACTCAAAAAATGACTACAGACTGGAAATGTACAACTTTGCGTTGTGATGCGGAAATAATAAAAGAAACTAAATAAATGCAAGGATATACCTTCTCACTAATTTCGAACATAACATCCTGCTCGAAATAGTTTGTATGACATTTACGTAGGTCAGAGTGAATGTAGCAATCCCGCTTCTTGCGAGAGGGAAAATAGGAATATGAATGCCTTTGCAACATTTAGTTATACAGAACGGAAATGCCAATGGCTCAAGATGGGTTAAATAAATACAGATGCAAACCTATTTACGTTGCCTTTTGGACTTATAGGTCAGACTGCCTGAGCGGGGAATCGATCCCACGACCTTTGAAATCAAAGGCCGAAGTCCTACCGCTGAGCCATCTGGCCGTGTCAGTATGGCTCAGCGGCAGGACTTCGTCCTTTGATGTCAAAGGTCGTGGGTTCGATTCCCCGCTCAGGCAGTCTGACATCTAAGTCCAAAAGGCAACGTAAATAGGTTTGCATCTGTATTTATTTTGCAACATTTACACACATCTGAAGTAATGTTGCAAAACTGAGCCATACAAGAAAGTCAACCAGGAGGAATGTGCCTTTAACTGCAGTCCCCCGGTGCTACGACGAGTGTTTGTGTATATAATTAACACTTTTTTTTTTTGCGTGGTTCCATTCCTAAAAACATGAAAACATGCACCACTTATCTCAGTGGTCACTTTCAAATATTCACACACACGATATTATACTTTCAACTGCGTGGTAAATATTTGGAGTTTTCAAATGATATAAAAAATTCCAGGGAACGTTATTAAGATTATTTTTTATTGTTTTATTATTTAATTTGTGTTTGAAATTATACAAGTTAGGACTGTGCTTATTAATACTAATTATCATTATAATAAATTTCGAGTGCAGTGTAATAATGGTCAGATGGCTTAAGTTTAATGACATAGCCTTTACGGAAAGTTTTGTTTAATTTTTTGAAAATTAGATCAATATAGTGATGGTATTTAACGAAATTTTTTTCTTGTTATTGATTTGATTTGTCGAGTATAACCGAAAGAGGCCACGAGTTTTTAAGTTTTTTGATATCATGTTTTTCAAATCGATCTGGTGATTCTTTCAGAGTGTTAAAATTTAGATCCCCAATAATAATGTTATTTATTTTGATTAATTTGTCGTTTTCCTTTACAGGTACAGGTACATTCCTCCTATATGGCCCAATTTTGCAACTTTACTTCAGACCTATGTAAATGTTGCAAAGGCATTCATTTTCCTATTTTCCCCTCGTGAGAAACGGTTTTGCTACATTCACTCTAACCTATGTAAATGTTGCAAAAGTTATTTCGTGTATGTTGATCGAATATAGTGAAGTGTGTCCTTTTAAAGGGCAAATACATCCATTTTGACATGCATGTTTTACTTTTGGATCATTTACACAATAACTAAACACAAGAATTGCGGTAAGAATACGTTACGTAATTCCAATACAACAATTTAATCATTGCATCACCAAAACACGACATGGAGACCGCCTTTGTTTTGCTGGAACGCGCAGAAATTAATGCCGACAGATGTCACTTTTCGATTTCGACTCTCAGCCGAATGAGATAGCTCTATTGGCTGTGAGAGCTCAAGCGTCCGACGGCCTTAGCTGTAGGCCGACAGTTGTAGTGGCCAGCTAAGGCCGTCAGACGCTCGAGCTCTCACAGCCAATTGAGCTATCTCAATCGGCTGCGAGTTGAAATCGAAGAGTGACATCAGTCGGCATTAATTTCTGCGCGTTCCAACAAAACAATGGTGTTTTGGTGATGCTATAATTAAATTGTTGTATTGGACGTACGTAACGTATTCTTACCGCAATTCTTGTGTTTAGTTATTATGTAAATGATCCAAAAGTAAAGCATGCATGTTAATATTGATGTATTTGCCCTTCAAGAGAAGTTTTAAGCTTTTCATAAAATGTGTACTGTTTGAGGATGGTTTACGATAAACAACTGAAAAATTATAATCTTCTTCATTATGTTGTAGTTTCGCCATTGATTGCGTTATTTCCATCGATTTGATACTCAGTATTTAAAAAAAAATTTATAAACACAAAGATGCCACCTCCCCCCCCCCCTCCATTTGTTCTGTGTGCAAATATCAAATTTGATATAAATTATTAATGTGAAAGTTGACAGAGTCATTACTGCTAAATTAATTTCAGGCAATTAAATCCCACTTGATATGGGAGTTAGCAATATCAATCATGAAGTTGGGTTTGTAATGACATGAGTACACTTAATGAAGGAGTGACGGTTAGAAGTATTTTCACCCACAGTTTCCTCCTTCAAGAAGATGTCAAAAATATCATTAGCCTTCTTCTGAATTCGTCATTGTACGAATACTTTAAACATGTTAGTAAATTTGATCTGTAGCCATGCAGGTGCCATTACTTGGAAGTAGCTTGGTCATTATTGTTACCTTGCCTATATGCTGTTCCTGAACTCACTTAGTTCTTCACTTTTTATAACTTTCTTGTCTTGTTCATTCTTTCTCAGGTTAATTGTTCCTTCCTTAAACCAATTGAATTTGCAGGCATCCTTTAATTTGTGCTTGGCTTTCTAGATAAGGTCTTGTAGAAAGATGTCAGATGTTCGTTCACATCTTTTGATGTTTCTTTTTTTTTTAAATATCATCATTTATTATTCCTCCACGTTTGCCAGTTATCCATGCGTCCCTGCTTCCCGGATTTTGAATTGTATAATGATGGTTTCCGGGGTATTTTTTTTCGTGTTGGAAGTCTGTGCTCTCTCAATTTGCTTTTCATGAAAGCTGTTAATTCGTAGTCCGTCAGCAAGTCGATAAATCGTATTTTTTATATCTTCGTTCATCTCTGTGTCAACTCCATAAATTTCAACGCTTTCATTTCTACTGCATTGTTCAAATTCGTTTTGATGTTGCTAAACTCTTTTTAGTAATATTTTAAACTCTTGTCTTATCAGCGTCGTTTGTTCAAATGTGAGTTGTCGCTTCAAACCTTCTACACTTTTGATTATTTCCGCATAAGTTGCTTTTTATTTTTAATGTTTTCTTTCTGCGTTTCCTCAGACTTTTGTCTGAAATTCACTCCCTCAAGTATTTTGTCCATTCATCTTCTTGATTTGTTCATTTATTTTTCTTAGCTCTTCATTTTGGTCCCTTAATTCTTCACATTTCTTTTCAAGAAAGCTCAAGAATTTTTTCATTAGAGCCTTTTATTTGAGCATTCGTTTTCGTCTCTTGTTCCTGTTTTTTTCTTTTCTAATCGAGGAAGCTGAGTGTTATTGCTTTCTTCTGAGTTTGTCTTTACTTTTTCTTGTCCAACGCTGTTGTTGTCCTCATTAAGAAATTGTTGATCTGTACTTTTCTTGCTTTGAAATCTTTTACAAAGATAATTCCTCTCGTTTTTTGTTTACCATAGCCTTATTGTAAACAAAATAAAAGAATGATAAAATAGCAAAAACCACACACTCAGGTTCGTTCGTGTGATAATAAAATCGTCGTTTACGCACAGTTTGGTTGGTGAGAGACTTATAAATAAATAGATAAAAATATAAATGAATTTTGTTCTCTGACATCTTTTCCAAATTAAAACACGCTCCTTACAAAGGTACAAAGTCTGTTTTTTTTCTTAACACTAAAGTTGCACAGTAAATTACTACATGTCAACATTTCATGTATCAAATGAACACTAATCTTATGGTAATTCGGACGCAATACTGAAACACGTGCCGTACACTTGCCACTGAAAGCAATGCAACAATCGTGCCAAACTGTAATTCCGGAGCTGGCTCCTAAACTGGTTGCATTGTGTATATTTATACCATGCGCAATGGCTGTTTGCCGTGACGTCACCATGAGTTAGCCAATGACGAACGAGAACAACGGCTGTTTGGCCATCTGATTGGACTAGCACAGTCACGTGACGTGCACGTCACAGCAAACAGCCATGGCGCGTGGTATACAAACTTGTAAACTTGTCGAGAACCAAGGCTCCACCCCACGCAATTGGAAAAGAAAATTTATGACAATCGAGTTAACTCTCTTTAGAATTAATTTCAAACGCTGTCCCCTGGTTCTACATGTCCCTCTAGTTAAAAAAAAAAAAATAGAAGCATCAACATCAAAAATTCCATTAATGATACATTGTGCCAATACAGTGTGTCTTAAGACGACTTGATTCTACATCTCAAGTCCCGAGATTTTCAAACCATTACCGATATAGTATAGTTAAGTTATTGGAGACTACCAATTGATTTTGTAAGTCTAGTCCGTTCCTCAATAAATTATGTAAACAGAAAAATCTCACTAGCAGAGCCTGAAGAAGACAGGAGGACTGAAACAGCCCAATAGTTTTCGTTAATCTGCCTGTCGAAAATTCGCATTTAGCAAATAGTGAGAAGTATTTTTTTTAATTTTGGATTTGAGCGTCATTGTGGAAGATTTATTGTTGGAATATCTAGTAAAATCGTGAGTTTTTTTCAACGTTCCGCACGGTTCCACTCCCTCAATTGCTTCTATGTCTGTGACTAAACGCACCGGTCCACGAGCTAGCATTTGGATAAAAATCGTTAAAAATCGTTTGGATATGCGTGTATCTGATGATTTAAGGTATTATTATGATTAGTTTTTTTTTTAATTCCAAAATACTGGTTATTTTGTGCATATCTACCCTTCGACCGACCGTTCTTTTGATGTAAATGAATTTTTTTCTATATTTATATATTATTTCTATGCTGCGACTGTACTTTGTTCATTTTTTTGTATAAGTTTGCCGCTGTCCTTTTAGGAAACTGGTAACAAACGTTGTTATTAAATTAAATTAAATTAGCTGTTAGCTATTGAGACACAGTGAGGAGGATCACCGAGTATAGTAATATCTTTGCCGTTAAAATGCGTAAAAAGCTCACGAAGGTGTTTAAACAAGCTTTTGTTTAGAATGAAGAGGTCAAGCCAACCAGTGTTCAGTGAAGTTTGAGCATACAAAATAGCCGAAAACATCGAAGCACAAAATGGGGTTATCCCCACCCCCTGGCGGCCACATATAATAATAATAACGAAATGTATTCCAAATGGAAAGGGAAAGAAATGGATATAGCACACTTACATCCCTCCTTAAAAAAAATGCACAACACTTACAGAAAATGCACTCAAAAAAATGAATAAATAAAAAAATTAACGCAAAAATTCGCAATGCTGTAGGGTGCGAAGCTGCCTGTAAAACAGTGTAAGGAAAGTGACGTAACTTCAGGTGGAAGCTGGTTCAAATACTGCCACCTTGCCACACAAATTTGTGTATACAGATTTTCTTCGGTGTCCCAATTCAGTTGGAGGAGGTGTCCACGAAATAACTTAAACATCATGAAACAAGTTTTGTTGACGTACGGAAATCTCAACTTGTCTGATAAGAACATGTTCAATTTATTTTTAAATGAACTCTAGGAATTAGCACAAGTGAAATTGCCGAAGTTGTCTTTCCCAAAACCGTGCTCGTAATGTGCGAGTCTGCACCTTAGGTAAACTCTGGCGATAACATTTTCTTGTTTACTCTTTAATGTATTTTGTTTGTTTGCAATAAAAATTATTATTATTAGGTATTTTTATGAAGGCGGGACATAACCTCACTGGACAAAACCTCTCCAGTCTTTACCTCACGAGTCATAAGCTCACTGGAAAGCTCACGTATTTTCAAAATTAAAGCGTCTATATCTATATTGTTTTTGTATTTTATTTTAGGCCACTAAAAATTAGTTGAGTGGTTCTCAGGAGTGCACGCATGGGTTTTTTCTTACGCGTAAAATGTTTTTTATGAGCATCAGCACTTTCACGAAACATTTCTGGAGCCGATGACCATATCAGCTCTTTGTTCCAATCACATAATCGCCTCGAAACAGATCTAAGGGTCGTTCGGAGGCATGTTACAACTAAAAATTTGGTTCTAAAAAATCATTTTTACCAAATTTGCTATTTTTGCACGCTGATCCTGGCATTAATACATAGATATTGTACTCCACAACAAAATGATAGGCTACTGATTTCTTTTTGTTCATGGTAAAAAAAAAAAAAGTCATCGCTCGCATCTGAAAAATCACGAATAAAACAAAAAACAACAAAACACTGCGCGCTCAAGTAATTTTTTTTAGTTCCACTCCGGAGAACCACTTAATTAATTTTCAGCGGCCTTATCGAAAAAAAACCCACAAATTCGAGCCACGGCAACTTACTTAACCCATCCTAAATAAAAGAAAATAGCATTACAATACCTTAATACATTAAGCCATCTTTATGCACTTAAGTTTTATTCAAGTGGCGTGACCCGGATTCGAACCGGCGAACCTGTCTTACGGGGCACACGCGATTTTTGGACCGGATCGGACGTCTTTTCATTTTTCCTGCGTTAGCAACTCGGATGTGGAGTGTAGGGCAGTGAAGCGTGATCACCAGATCACTGTCATACCGCATTTACCGATATGGCCACTTGTCCACTGGCATAATGATAACCCCCATTATGCCCATTATTAAGGTCACAACTGTGATTAGGACTTCATTCGGCCGAATGTGCTCGGTCATAGGCAATGGAGAGGGAGCACTCTCGGTCGAATGGAGCCCTGGTCGCAGTTGTGACCTTAATGGGTTCAGTGAGTTATCTATATGCCATTGGATAAGATGCCATATCAGCAAAGGCGGTGTGGCAGTGATCTGGTCATGTCCTGGTTCGAATCTGGGTAACATCACTTGAATACAACGTTAAGTGCATAAAAGATGGCTTACTGCACTGTTATTGTTGTGCATGAGTTTCGCTGATGGCTTATTTCCAATTTTCCTTTATATAATTTACAGCGATTTCTGCCGATTTATTTATCTTTTGGCAAGCCTTATTAGTGTATATTGATGTACATTCCTAGCCATTGCCTATGATCGAGCACATTCGGTCGAATGGAGTCCAGTCACAGTTATGACCTTAGTAAGGTGTTCGGTGAGTTATCTTTATGCTAGTGGACAAGTGGCCGTATAGGTGGTAGTGATCTGGCTGTTGATGAACTTGTTTGCCGGTTCGAATCCAGGCCACGTCACTTTAATGAAAGATAAGTGCATAGATGTGGCTTACTGTACTACGTTATTGTTGTGTATGATTTTCGCTGATGGCTTATTTCCAATTTTCCTTTATATTATTTACGGGATTTCTGTCTATTTAACCTAACCAACAAAAACGACAAAACATTTTTTCGGTGTTTTTTTTTTTTTAAGATTTAACGATATTCCTTATTTTTTTAGAGCTGAACTTTTTGTTCTGTAAACGTGAGCCTTTAACTGGTGAGCTTTTGAAGAGTGAGCCTGTGTCCGATGTCATTTTTACAGTACGGCAGATAAACAGACAATGAGACAGACGTACTCTATGCATGTCGGTCATTACGTAGATTGACTGCAACGAATTGCTTCAAAAGTTTGAATGCAGCCTGTAACCCTCGTTTTTATGTGAAGGAATTAGAACTGGCTCGTTGGGATTGGTGGCCAAATTAAGCCACCAGTTTTTTTTTATTTTGTCTTATTAAGCTGCTTTTCCGGTTAAGAGACTGCTTGTTAGGAAAATTAAACATTACAATTTTTTTTTTTACTCAAAGGGCATGGTGCACAACCTTTTAATTACATTCTATTAAAAATGAAGGATTTTTGATTTCAAGCTTGTGAGCGTCAGCAGCTGTGATGTCTCAAGCGAAGTCATTAGCCCTCAGGAAAATAATTTTTTTTGTCGTATATATCCAAATCTTTTATTCCTTTTGATGATACAAAATGTCAAATGACTGTTTTTAACAAAACTAGACCTCGTATGGTAATATGTCTTATGTCCAATAAATATTTGTGTTTCTTCAGTCAATTTCAATTTATGGAACACTCGTAGGTAAATTCAAAGTGGAACATTTGGATGCAGAAGTCGGCAAACAAAATGCCCAGAAATTTTAAGACGGGTGAAATAGATTTTAAGAAAACCTGCATGTGCGGAAACATTGTCAATAGTTTCTTTGCCAACGGCAACTCCGATGTTTAGTATTAAAGCACGATGTTGATGTCACACTTAACATTTCGAACAGGTTCGTTTAAAACGCTCATTCTCACAAAAAGGAACACAAATACTTCGTATTCGCGAATTTTCGACTATCCTGAAAAGGTGTTGAAATACGCTTCGACTGTCTTCATCAGGCGTTGTGCGTCAAAGACAGTCGAAGCGTATTCCAACACCTTTTAAGGACTTGACAATTCGGGAATACGAAGTATTTGTATTCCTTTTTGTGAGAATGAGCGTTTTAAACGAACTTCTTCGAAATTTTGTAGAGAACTTTCATGGTAGCAGACGACCGTTTCGTGTTTTTAACCATACTAAAACTGTAGCGGTTACATACAGTTAGTCTAACTGTTCACATACGTACTCACGGGTTGACTTTCGTAACCCACAATTTTAACGTGGGTTGAAATTAACGCCCACACTTTTTGCGGTAACCGAATTTTCATAACTACACAACAAAACTTGCGCAATACACACCAACACAACAGCAAAATGTTTGCGGGTGGGTGTAGTAATGGTATGAAGCGGGGGAAAAGAACTGAGGTAACATCTAGATTCTAGACTGGTAAATTAAATCAATCTGCTTTAAAACATTGACTAAAATCCCGATTTAAATTAACGATTTAAGTCTTTCACTGATTTAAATCAATTTCATTTTAGGCTGTGTCTCCGTCCAAGGAGACGATTCCAGGTTTGAAAGACTCCGGGCCAGTGAATTCGTTGAAACCATACCTTGATCTTGGTAAAGAGAACCTAACGTGTAAACACAAAACCTAACGTAATCTAACTTAACTTGATCAACTCTAAACTAATCTAAATTTCCCTAACAACGACAGTTTTGTTTGTTTGCTGGGATCCATACTCGCAGAGCTGCTGTCCCGGCAACTCATCCAAGAGCTTGATTGAACATTTGTGCCCACTGGGACTAAAAGCACTGGGTTCGTTTAAAGTGTGCAATTTACATTGCAGACAATAGAAATCGACTTAAACGTTTCTTAAGTTGCTTTATTTTTATTTATGTAGCCTAACTAATTCAATTCTTTTACAATTATGTTACGAATTGCAATAGGATTAGTTCCTATCAGTGTACTAAAAGGTGGCCAAACTTTCACCCCAGTGAAACTTTTCACTAGTTCTATGCATAAAGACTGAAGTCCATGTAATATATACGTAATAATAACAAAAGTAATAATAATAATATAGTTTTTATTGCCGTCGAAAATTCACATTGCCTTATTTTTCTTTATAGCAGTTTCCTTCTACTGAACGCTCAATCCCTAGGATGAAAAGTTGACTTCCCTGCCGTGCTCGTAGCTCCTTTCTGCGCATGTGCACATACCTCTATATAAAGCAGCCCGAAGAGATTGTGTGAACACATGAGGGACGGCAGCCATGATACGACAACAGGTCTCGAAAACGATCGCCTGGACCGTGGTTATCCACTCCAAACGGCCGTTTGGAGTCAACCCATCCTCCGGCCTCTTCTCTTCACCCGCACTCTTATCAGCAGTCCACCTTCACTTGCCCTCATCTAGACAGCATCCTTGGGGTCGCTCCTCTACTCGCTTCGTCGGTCGAGTATGGCGGCTTGCCCTTCTTCCCTCCCTGACCATCCCTCTTCACGAACGGACTTCTGATGTTGTACGCAGGGGGGGGGGGGGGGGAGAGTGGGTAAGACATAAAAGAACTTGACGTAACCAAGTACCACTCCAGTAGACTGCTCCACATTGCCACCACAAGTCCTCCTTTTCAGGATTAGTCTTACAGTCTCACCGAAGCCTCCAGATGGCGCAAGTTGTTCTTATTTTACCGCACTTACCCGAGTGCCTTCCGGTCTTCTCGAGTGTTCGGCCATTGTTACATCATGGTACAATCGCTTCATGATGGATACTTCTACACCGCTGATGCAGATGCTGCATCAAATCCGGCTGTTCCTCCTCCTGTCACTTCGGCTCCTGTTATCAGCCATACCAGACCTTTCTCAGACCCCATAAAGTGTTCTTGCCTGGAGTTCACTGGCAGAAAGACCAACCTTGACACTCTTCCATGTTGCCAGTTCTACTGTACATGTGTGACTGGTACAATCGGAAGTGCAGTGTTTGTGTGCGACTTTCCAAAGATGAGTGGGAAGACATTCTTTGCCGTCATAAGAAGTCCCGTCAACGTGCCATCCAAAAATTAAACCGATGAGCTCTTTTGGCAGATGGCTCTGATTTCTCGCAGACCCCTACCAATCCGGCATCAAAGAAATCTCGTCAAGCCAAGATGTCTTTCTCGGGGGCGGCATCCGTTCCAACCCCTCCAGTCACGGTAACCCCAGCGTCCAACAGCGCTCCCCCACAAAACGATGTCACGTCACAAATTTTAAGTCTACCCAAGGCCTTCGGACAAAGAACACTTCTTCTTCATCGGCATCTTCGGTTCCAGCTTCCCGTTCAACGACGTCTTCGGCCGCTACTCCTACTCTTGACTCGTCACTTTCTTCGGTAGGACCACCAGCGGCAGCCTCCAAACCGACGGCCTTTCTAATTGCGGACATCATTCGGTCATCCTTGCTGTGAGGACTCCAATCAACACCTGATGACCTGGCCCATTTTCGCATTAACTGCGACTCCATCATATCCACGGCATATTCCTTTTCACAGGAACTTGACTCTCTAAGAGAATCTGCATTCGAGATTGAGTCCCTGCGTACGGCTGCAGCCACAATCCCCTCTCTCCAGGAGACTGTCAGTACTCGGGTAGCAATCGAGAATTTCCTTCGTAATTCCAACTCAACACTGGCTACCAAGATCTGTCACCTTCAGCAAGAAGTTGCTTTCCTCCGTGCAAAGAATGGTCTCATTAGAGAAAAATTCAAGAAGCTTTCGGCCTTGCCTTGCACGCCACCTTGGAGGGAGCAACACTGTGCAAAGTTTAAATCTCGTCGGCCGCCCCTCGGCCGCCTTCCTCCTCGGTCACATAAAGGGACCCCCGTGACACCGTCTAGACCAGGTTCCAGCCGTTAAGGTAAAACGGAATCGACTGCCAACATTTCTTCCTAGTCCGGCTCCCAAAGTACGCAGTCGTCTTAATCGCCAGTTCCAACTCCTCTAGCAGACAAGGCCACTGTCGCCTTTTCTCCCTCTTTCATGGTCTCCAACATCGTCCCTGACCCAGTGCTTACAACACCTTTGTCCCAAGCTGTGGATCAAGCGGTAGCCTTGTGGTCTTCGGCCACCGTTTCATCTCATCTTAGTCGACTGTCGTCCTACAATGTATGGCAGTTCGACGATGCACCGACATTCATTCCGGTCTTCGCTGGACTAGCTTTTTCCACAGTTTTCTCCTGGGAACTGCCATGCGTAGCTTGCCGTCAACGGGCAAAAGGCATAGCGCTCGGATTCAGTACACTGCCTTAAATTCTAAAGTGCCTACGGCTCTCCTTGTTGGACAGTTGCCGAGGAACCGTTCACTCACTGCTTCACCCTTACTTCATCTTCCATTACCTGCCGCCATTTGCAATAACATTAAATTTGACCTCTTGATCTTCTTGCCATGTTTTAGAAGTATTTCTGACCAGCGGGAGGTTTCTTTGGTTCCTCGGCTGCCCTCCCTTCATGGCTATTCCTTTCGCTTCAATGTCTCCCATTGCGTTCGACACCTTCATGAAAAAACTTACAACATACGACAGAAGACGAAGAGAAACCAACAGAAAGGAAGTTTGCCATACTTCCTGATTGGCTGTATCACTCCGCCTCATGCATTTCCATACAACAACAAAAAAAAAGAAGAGAGACACTCTTTCCAATACTTAACAATGGCCGCCGGCAATGGTCGCTTACCTATCGTACAAGGAAACAAAAAGTTTCGTATATCACGAACCGCCGTATCTAGGATACATCATTCACAAGACCATCATAGTCATTCGCCGGATCTTCAGCCATTCCACTGTCAATATACAAGTTTCTTGACGCCGCCCATCGTCAAGTGTTGGACACTCCTATCACAACCTTCTCCCATCCTGTACAAAGGTAATGAGAATTTTGTCAGGTCTGCATGCCTAACTTTTTTTCATTTATCTTGCCCTGAATGCGGTCGGCATCCATGCATCATATCTATGTGTCATGCGTTTTTTGGCCTGTCATGGCCGTCGTCATGTCGTACGGTCGCTCTAACAGGCTCTCTCGATCTTTACTCTCGAATGCATCTAGCCTGTTCCCGGATGAAGATCTTCCCAGTCACCCTCTCATCACGGTGCCGCTCGGCCTTTGCCGTTCGCGGCCATCTGCATGGATGGCGCCCGGTTCACATGGTCAATGGACTCGGGGCAGCCGGCTCATGGCACGGGAGACCATCGTCCTTGGCGCCCACCACCAGGTGACGAGGTCTGCTATAAGGAAAAATCAAGTAATGGATTTTTCTGCGGCAATAAAAACTTAGAAATACCAGGGTGCAGCCTGGTCAATTTCTGTTTTTGTTGCCTAACCAAAAATATACATTATCCTTACCGCCCAGCCTCCCCTCTCGGTCGCCAAGGTAGACCCTGAGTGGAAGAAAGATGAAGCCAGCTGGACTCGTGCTGCTTTATACATATAGAGGCACGCACGCATGCACGGAAGGGAGCTACGAGCACGGCAAGGAAGCCAACTTTTCATTGCTAGGAATTGAGCCTTCAATAGAAGACAACTGCTATAAGGAAAAATCAGGTAATTTATATTTTCGGTTAGGTAACAAAAACAGCACTCGACAAGGCTGCACCCTGGTATTTCTAAGTTAATTTCCAAAAGACGACTTTCTTTAAAGTGGCACAATCACCGATTGAAAGGCAGCAGAATCTGTCAACATCTAGCGCTACGTAGTATTATCTAGCACTTGCTTGCACCAATAGACTGGATGCACAACGGCATTTCTTTCAACGAAACAAACAAGCCACAACCCCTCCTTAATTAGTAAGTATAAACTTGCTGTTTATCGAGGGGAGTCCCCAGTGCCCGAAGCCCTCTGCCAGCGACAATGGGCTGCCTGAACTTTTGTGTTTAAACCGAGATTTACGAGACACAGTATACTACATGTAGAGGGGAAGGGGATCCCGAGTGCAAAGCACTCCCTTCTGACAGCAATAATGGACTGTCCTGTGCCAATTGTTTAAACTGAAGGTCGCGAGATGCAGGACAGTACCACTTCGAGGGGAAGTGAATCTTGAGCGCAAAGTACTTCCCTCTGCCAGCGACAGTGGACTGTCCTCCTTCTCTGTGTTTAAACCGAAGTTTGCGAGACGCAGGTCAGTGCATGACAAGAGGATGGGGGTTCCCGAGTGCGAAGCACTGTGTTCTTCAAGCGTCGGTGGACTGTCCTGTGTCTCTGTGTTTAAACCTTGGTTCGAAAGACACAGTACAGTGCATATTAAGGGAAGGGTATCCCGCGTGTGAAGCATTCCCCTCTACCAGCGACAATGGAGTTTCCTGTGTCTATGTTTAAACCGTTGTTTAAACCCCCTCCCCTCTACAAGACGCAGAACAATGGTTGTAGAGGGAGGGGAGGACCCCGAGTGCAAAGTTCTACCCTCTGCCAGAGACGAGTTACTGGCCTGCATCTCTGCGTTGCCATGTTTAAACCGAGGTTCCCAAGACTAATACCGATTTCGCATTGGTAAATTCAAACGGCCAGCCCGGACTGGGGCGGGCCGGCCAGTGCCAATCGGGGCCAGTGCGGTCCGGCCGGCCCGCTTTCGCGTTGATTAATTCCACGGCTCGCTGATCACGATTTACAGCACCGCCAAGTGTCGGTTTGTGGCAGTTGACACTTTCCACTTGCTGCCGCTACATTGCAGCACCATTCATAAACCATTCTGATTTAAGTGGCGCCGGACGACTCCGTCCTAATTAAAGCGGTCTTGGCCGTGCCTAGTGTGAGCCGGGCCGGCTCTGAAATACCGGCCCGATTTCGCATTGGTTAATAAAATGGTGCCCAGCCCTCCTTGACACGGCCAGGGCCACTTGAATTTACCAATGCGAAATCGGTATAAGGACAGTGCTGTGTCTCTGAGGAAGGTGAGCGTTTCGCACTATGGGATCCCACTGCTCTCGATGTTCACTGTCCTGCATCTTGTTAACCTCGGTTTAAACACGGTGAATGTCCCAAAGTCATAGCTACGGAATAGTTATTTGTAACATTTTCTTATCACGTAATTTTCTTTGCTGATACTGCTACATGGGTGCTGCCACCGCAGAAAGCCTTCTTATGCAGAGATCCCTTTATTCGTACCCCAGCAATATCAGCAAAGATAATTATGTGATACTGCCGACAGTAAACAGTTACTGTGCCTGTTTTGAAGTTTAAACAATCGTAGCGCGAGTTCAGGGTCCATTCAACAAGCTAATTAGCTAGAGATGGCAATCAAATTCATTTTTGTTGCAACCTGTTTTTGTTTAATGACTCTGCTATCTATCCTCAAACTAAAATGGAACCGCAGGTTAGAAGTTAAGTCTTTAAGAAACAGGAAGACAAAATTGTCATTATTGTTTGAAATCATCGACGTGAAACCTTACATAGCATCTTAGTTCTTACTCGCACGGCTCGTTGGAACTTTGACTATATAACTTTAGACCACAACCGAGCTTGTTAAAAGTTTCTGCTGGTATACTCGACTGATTGTGTTGTAACTAAAGGAAACAATTCCATGTGAGGATTTGCCTTTGGGCACACTGCCTATTTTAAGATCTCTTTTTCTTATAACGAACCCAAGCGGAAGGCAAAAGGAACTGTTTTGTTTACGGCACGAATAATTAGCATTCTGTACGAACTGAGCTTGAATTCAGAACGTCACCGGCTCGTTGTTGTAGTAAGGACTGTTCTGTGACTAATTGGCGAGTTTTTCTCGTGATCTGAATATGACATCAATTAAGCAAAGAACGCTAGACGTCAGTCGCGCCGTATCGGTTGAAACTAGTTAGAGCTGCTCAAAAACAGACTGTCGTAGGCTTGGTAGAAAGTCCTAATCATGGTCGAAGGTTTTATTTGAATTTTTACCATCCTGCGTGAGCCCTGTTGGCATTGGGTTGACAAACAAAAACTCCTTTCTCGTTACAAGGCTGGTTAAATGCTACAGCATGTGAGTTACCACAAGCTTGGATTAAAAATCACAGCACAAGTGATATTTTCCACACACATTTATTGTGTAAAAACGTGCATAGCTTAAATTTTAACGTACGTTTTCCGCACGGTTACGCTTCACAACTGGCCACATGGAGTTGCGACTCGAAACGAGTGATCGAACGGTCATGTCCCGCTTCAAAGAATCCCGTTTTGCGGAATCCCGTTTGGCAGAAAATAAAACGGATTTAAGATTTTCTGCGAAATGGGCATTCTCGTTTCGCAGAATACTTTATTCCAAATTACCCGCGTCGCTCCCTCTGCTGGGCTCGCTGCGGCTAAACGTATAACATCAGAAACCGCAATTTGGTTGTCTTCCAATTTTCCAATTCCTTCCAGTTAACTTCTTTAACTTCGCCAATGTTTAATTTTTAAAGAATGTGTTTATTTGGCTAAACGGGAATTCCGTTTTATTTTATTCCGATTTATTTTTTGCAAAACTGGATTCTGCAATATGGGATTCTGCGAAACGGTAAATCATCGATGAAGCACATGGTAGAATTATCTTGGAGACTCCTCCTGTATGCTGCTTCTGTTATTTTTTACTCTTTGACCAGCGGTGTAGCTACAGGATGGCAAGGTGCATAACGCCTCCGAAAGAAAACAAAAATTATATTTAAAAAGGTTCTTTTGTAGTACACCAGATGTATTCTGATATAAACTGTATTTAAAAATTGAATTTCGAGCCTCCCCGTCACTCCTTTTCCCTATCATTAAAACAATATGGTGGCCTATTAAAAAACACAGAAGCTGAAAACGCCCAAACTTTGCTCCCATTTTGTTTTTCTCAAAATAAGTGAAAATACGAACCACTTGACTGGAGTACGAAAAAGTGGTCCCTATTTTTTACTATAACAAAAAAAAATTAGAAAGCAGTATGGACTTAGATACTTTTCAGCTGGTCATCCTGTATATTAAGGAGGGGAACCCCAAGGGTTATTTTGCCACCGGCACCGGCCCCACCTAACATAGCTATGCCATTGCTTGTGACCTAAGATACAAGTAACGCCATTTGAATTTTTTAGCTGTTTGTGTGAAGGGATGAGATAATGTGGGGACTATGGTCATTTTGCCTTAAAAGCAACAGAAAAAAAACAGCTCGATAATGGTCTAGTGCAGACTATAGTAATCTGATTTGTTATGTGTGAGATTACATTGTTGTTTTGGATGGGTCATCGATTGCTACATCGACTTCTGGCTTTGAGTAGCGCTAACTAGGTTCGAACACCGTATCTTCGCCAGCGAAACGTGTTTGCCTTGACGGCTTGAAAATCCATGGCGCGGCGCTCGAACCGTTGCTTTTGACAATCTTGGCGATGTCAGATAAATCCGTCAATAACAGCAAAGCTACAATACTAGAAAAAGAAAGGATTTAATAAAAAAAAAAAAAAAAGACAGGATTATCATCTCGGGTCTTCCGTGTCTCAGCTGCCAATAAACGAGATGGGATCGAAATTGTCATTTATGCAACAAAAAAGTAATGAAAAACCAAATGAAACGAAGGAATTAAATCTACGGTGTAATTAACTTTGCGTTTCACCTTTGCGTTTCGTTATCTAGAAAAAAAACATTTTGTTGCATTTATTTCCTCAGATTAGCCCTCTAGTCTTTGGTACACGGTGGGTGTTCCAAATTACGTGCTTTGTAATAGTAGGGGATTTTATTTTGAACCTGCAAGGGTTTAAGCAGTGTAAGGTGTCTTGCAGTTTGAAACGGGGTAATATTTTTTTTTACACAGTGAGCCGAAATCTTTCACGCCTATGACTTGGGAGACCCAGTTAACCGAGTGATCTGACATGATCTGGTGACTCGACATGAGCTGATGACATAAATTTCGCCAGTTGAGCCAAGTGAACCAACTTACCAAAACAAATACACTGTTGGTCAAACGATTCAGAGAACATAAGCAGCTTCATTTGGTAATTTCGATGAGATTTGCTACAGAGAATATCATTTCGATTTATGCGGTAAAACCAGCAGTTATGTTTAGCAGAGCGAGGTCACTGGCAGTTCATCAATTACATCTCACTAAACCAAGACAAACTGTCCCGTCTTAATTAAAAGAAAACAATTCAGTCTTAAAAGTTTACAAACTGTCCTGCTTTAATTAAAAGAAAACAGTTCAGTCTTAGAACTTTGAATCTTGGTCACCAACAACAACTTGGTTATGGTCACTTGGGTCATTCCCGGTTTTGACGACTGACCCGGTAACCCACCCAAAAGGCTGACTCAGATGACCCAGTGACCCAATAGTCTTGTACAAATATATGTTCGTAGTAACGGTGTTCTAAAGTCTTTGTTGCTGCCAATTTTCAACATAAACAGCTCGTCAGTTCCCTTTTAACGGTGTTGGATTTCGTAGCGTCACACGGAATAAGGTAGGTTTTCCTACTAGAGGAAAGAGCTGCCGTCACTGGTTAATAAAGGCTTCCTTTTAAGACGAGGAGCATTTAACAGTATTCAAGTTTTGTCCTAGCCTGTTGTGGAGTCGTCATTTGTGGCTCCACAATGGATGCCTTCAATTTAGCGTCTATATGTTAACCCCTAC
This sequence comes from Lithobius niger, assembly GCA_023313725.1. Lineage (NCBI taxonomy): Eukaryota > Metazoa > Arthropoda > Chilopoda > Lithobiomorpha > Lithobiidae > Lithobius > Lithobius niger. The sequence continues at coordinate 207,085 of JAHWFP010226305.1, forward strand.
CCAGTTCACCCTAATCTACCTAATAGGTTAGCCCATTCAATTGTATACAATATTATTCCATCACATGATTTCCTGTAGTAACTGTACTTATACCCCTCCTCACAGGAAGTAAAGTGTCTTTTCAGCTGTAACCTACACACTGGTTAGTCCGTGTCTTTCCTTTACCATTGGTGCCCACGCTGGGCTTAGGTGTGTCCATGCCAAGGACATCACACCTGTGTTGGCAATAGCAGCCAACTCGGTGAATTGCTCTGCAAAAATGTATCCTGCTTATGAGTAATTAAAAAAAAAAAGCCTGTCGTTTATTGTTATTGTAACTTAGCTCAGTCAGTAAATTTACCAGTTTAAGCTTGTCGCCCAATACTGCATCCCATTCCATTCCTTCACTTCATGTCACAGGCCGTCAAATTTCTGTTTGGATGAAGAGCATATAAATTAGAGGAGCCGCGTACACTGCTCCGCCTTGTTCCATGACGATCCATCGGCTGACGGACGGAATTGTCGAGGCAGAATCCTTTCAGTCAAAAACTGATTGCATTGGAGAAATGCACGCACCTAACTGTCTGTCGACGGCCGTTGTCGTTCGTCACGTGCTTGCACACAAAGCGCCTTTTCCCTACTAAATACAAATGCAATTCTATTCCAGTTGCCTTCTGGACTTAAATGTCATCATGCACGAGCGTAAAGAATTGATACCTCGTTCTACGACTTTATTACAAGTCTTTCTTCATTTGTGACAGCCCTCGGAAATGTTGTATTTTGCAGTGTCAATTTTGGCTCGATTAGATTTAAAGGCTCAACCGGATCCGACTGAAATGGTTAAGCGATGGAAGCAATATGCGCTGGTCCATCCGTTGCCATCTGTCGTCGGAACAGAATGGAACGGGACGGAGTAGCGGAGACAAGCTTTATTGATCTAAAGCTGCGTTTACACGGTGTAAGTGTGGCATGCACCTGCATCTAAATGTGAATGGATTCAAGTACGCCGTTCGTAGTCGCACCCTCTTCATGTGAAATCCTCAAGACTGCGTTCACACAGAGCTTGCATGGAAGTGAAGACCCACAGGAACTAATGGTTGTGGAATAGGATTTTGCATGAAGTGGGTACGACTACAATTGGGTCGCATTTTAGGACTGCATTCGCTCCGGGAATGTCCTGCTGGTCCGCACTCGCTACACGTGAACGCAGCATGAAAGGTTATGATGTTGGTTCAATGCCATATATTATAGCTCGGGTTGAAGATTTATTTTCGCTATGCTGGTTACGATTTAAAGACTGAGAGAATCACGGTCAAATGCTAGACTACATTGAATCGTACTTATTTATTCCTTGCTCTTCATATACTTCTGGTGTTGTATTAAACAGTTTGTCAGCAAACATGTTTTAACGGTTCCTGAGAATGCTCCCCCCCCCCCCCCTTACGAGAGGTTCCCGACTTCTTAATAGGCTGTGTGATTGAAATGAATAAAGCCGGTTCAATAAATCATATAATGAAGAATTAAAAAATGTTGAATAAAGATTAATCACCTTTTTATTTAGCGTAAAACAGAAATTTCAAAAATAATACTAGGGCATGTAACAGGGCCCTAATAAATCATTATTGGGCGCCTGCATGGTCCCCTGTTGCTACTCGGCAAATACGCGATTTTCAAACATTGCAAATCGCTAACCAATCTGTTTTAGTTGGCGAAACTGAAATGCTTTACACAGAACCGGTGGAACAAATACGAATCCTACTTGAAGCGTATACGATTTCAGCTTATCAACAAAGAGTCATGAACGTGATCAAGAATTTTCTCCATCCAGCAGAGATAGAAAACTGTTTGAAAACTTCCTTGTAACGATATTTAGTAGCATTGTGACGTCACCTTCCATCATGGCCGTAACCTGCTGAGTTGGTCACGGGCTGGGCCCTTCACCTTTTATGTTCATTTTGTTTATATATTCTGTTCAGTACCAAATTTTAGAATTTTTTCTGTCCCATTCTCGTATTGTCCATTGTTGTAAGTGAACAAGACGCACATGTTTTCTATTAGCGCTGAAAATTGAAACTTTGTTGCTACATACCTTTGTTAGTCTGGTTTCGTTAGTGGACCCGTTTTTATCATCCCTCTTCACTCACAAATTAATTTCTACAATGACGGGGGGGGGGGGTCACGTTTTTTTCGCATTGCTGATTGAAAGTTTGCAGAATCCGACAACATCTAGCACTATTGACTATCTAGCACTTGATGCATCAAGCGAAGGAAGGAATGCACAACATCATTTCTTTTAATGAAACAAACAAGTACGCATCACCTTAATATTGGGTGAAAATTTGATATGTCCTCGTGCACCTGGGAGCAAGCTTCAAAAGGTTATCAGTGTCACCACGGTATTTTTGTACGGTTTTCAATCGGTAGTGCCACTTTAACATTTTTCATAAATGTTACTTTGCTGTCTAGGGATTGCTGCTAAAGTTATATTTACCTACCACTAAATGGCGTTGTCGGCATTCATTGTCTGCTTCCTGTATTGTCTTGTTATGTGACGTCCCATAATTAATAATTGGGGAAAGCACTCAATTCAGGTACCACTATTCACCAACGCAGCACTGGTTCCTTTATGTTAGTGCCCCTTAAGGGCGTAGCCGTTTTAGGACATTACAATTACTCAAACGGAAAAAGTGTTTTTCCAATATTTTTTTTCATTTTGACAACCCTCCTAAAGAAGTGAAGTTTCCAGAATTGTTCCCTCCATCTGTGACGTGGAAGGCATTGGATGGGGGGCGAGGTGGTCGACGTGTTTGACATCTTTTCTAGGAGGGTTTCAGAATTGTGACATAGTGTAACGGGAATGGGAAGGGGGGCTAAAAAGGCAGTCTTGTAAGGTGAGACATTTATTATAAGGCTATGTATCGTTTACAGAGTTTGTTTGTGTTCTGTTCAACCTTAAAATCACATGAAAGCTAACTTGCCAATGTGTACGTCCCACACAGTTAACATAAACTAAGCGTCGGCTCTTACATCACCCAGTGGGCTCCTGGATGTTACAATAGTGTACAAATATGTAATTTTTAGAGCCGACGAAAATATACATTACCTATTTTTTCGTTAGCAGTTTCCCCTTTGGAGCTCTAATTCCCTAGAACGAAAGTTGTCTTCTCTGCCGGGCTCGTAACTATTGCACATGTCCGTGGTTCGTCTATAAATACGGAATGCAGCGGAACGTAATCATCTTTCTTCTAGGGCATCCACCAGCGCTGGTTGCCCTGGAGCTCTCCCTGTTCATTCCCAGCTTCAAGACAACGTTCTTCGATAGATTCTGCTATTATACTTGCTCCTGCGGATTCCTCCACTGATTGTGGGCCCTCCGTCTCTTCAACAGACCCTGGCATTTGTGACTCGTCTACTGCCGCCATTCCGCCACCTCTGTTCTGCCCCATTCCGATGGGAACGGTTCGTCTATCCCAGGCCACTTCGCCACAGCGTTCCGGCGACTTCTTTCCTCCACGGTGATTGTGACCCAACCACCTAAGCCTCCGCCTTCTGTTCCCTTTCCGGCCCTGGTATCTCATATTCCCACTACACTGAATGGCTTTTCCCGCCACGGAACCTGTCGCCACAGGTTCCAGCGTTCCAATCGTCTGTTACCTCCGTCCGCTCTGTCCTCCGCTGACTGATGTGCCAGTACAACGACTCGTTCCTTGTCACTTCATTTCCGAATAAATCATTCCCTCCCCCCCCCCCCCAAAAAAAAAGAGAAGAGACAAACCAAATACATCTCCAAGTAGCAGAAACACGTCCGTCCCTGCACAACAATGGGAGGCAAGACATGGTCGGCAGCAGTGTGCTTCATTGCTTCAAGGATTCCCTTACCTTCCATTCTCTCCATATTTGCTACCTTGTGCTTTCTTTCCGGCGGAACGTACGCTCCCCGGAACGAACTCTCCTTCCTTTCCCACGCGTTCCGCTACCCCTTCATCTGCTATACGTTTCTACCAGTAACTGTTCCGGTGATTCACTCTTCTCGCTCTCCAGGGAGGCTATCTACAACACCACAACCTAGCCTGACGCATTGGCAGGGCGGAGCAGTATCACATTCCAACACGCCTACCGGTCCTTCAGGCGTTCCATTGCTGTTCACCGACGTCCATGACAACGCTTCTCGTTCTAGTACACTACAACCGCCGGCTGAACCTCCTTGAGGTATGCAAGTCTCCGTCCTAACGACCGTGCCAGTGTCGACTGTACCTGGTGGACATTCCCCTTTTCATTTCCTCGTAACACTCGGCTCTCTCTTGACTTTCATGCTCTTCACTTTCCATACTTCGCCACCTGTCTCCTTCATACCAGCAAGTGCCGATCGGGCTCTGTCCGGGATGGCCGTTCCACAACTACAGCCAATTGCAAATCTACGGCAACCTTTACAGTGTTCTTGGCGCACTACATTCCGATCTGCTCTTACGTCCGGATTCGTCACGACCTCTTCCCAGTTTTTTTTTCAAAAAAAAAAAAAAATGAAATCTAACACTACCACAATTTCCTACACTCATCCTCGACAACGGAAAGATTACGTGCGATGGAGTGAGATCGCCATTCCATTGCGCCTGCCCCTGATCACACAATCAAGGGAACGATGTGTGTAATCCATACAGTCTCCAGCTCTTCAGCTTCCTTTCCTCGTTCCGGCACCTCTCAGAGCCAATTCCTTTGCCTTTCCTGGACGACGCTGTTACCACAATTCTCCGCTAGGATCTCTGTGATCGCCCCCCCCCCCCCGACCAGAAGCACAGTTTCGCGCCATTTTCGCTATCAGCACGCCGCTTCCAGCTCTTTGCATCATGTCGTCTTCTTCAGAAGACCCCGGTCCAGCCAATTTAGTTCTTAATGTCGCTACCCCCAATCCCTGTGGTTGTGTGGGTTTCACCGGCAGCAAAACCTACTTTGACCCACATCCTTCATGCCAGAATCATCGTCAATGTGATGGCGTCACCCGCTTGTGCTCCATATGTATCACCATCTCCCCCACCAAGTGGACTCTCATACGCAAACGACAGCTTGAATCTCTGCAGAGGGCTGCTCGGTATGAATGACAGCAGGACATGAGACGCAGTGAATCTGCCGCTTTCACATTATCTTCCTCCACGTCTGTTCCGTTGAAACACCTTTCTGCCTTTCCTACCTCGGACTCAGTCGATTCTGTGTCTTCCCCTGCTGTCCCGCATTCCACACAGCCAAATCGTCTTCATTCCGTGATCCCAGCCAAGACCTCTGTAGCGAAATCTTGCCGCCTTTCCTTGCTGCCAATGTCAATGCCGCGTCCGGACTCTCTCAAGACAATGGGTGCACGCATCAAGGTTTCTCGGTCCCCATTCGCCCGTCCACGTTCCGCGCACCCCCCTGTGCCGTCTCCCACGAGCCATTGCACGTCCTTCTGTTATGCCACCTTTAGTGCCCAATCCTACTGTTGACGCCTCTCCACTTCGCAGCTTAACAGGACGGATCTCACCGTCGTTGACACTACCAGCTTCGACTCCTCCAACCTTTCCTTTCACTTCCACTATACGTTCGGCCCTCACTCGCGGCTTCCATCGTTCCGTCCGCGACATGGAGGAGGTCGATACCAACATTCGTTTTGTTTTATCGTTTGCGGAAGATTTTTCATTCGAACACACAGCCCTCCGGGCTGAAAACGAGGTCCTTCGTACGGCCACCGCTTCCACCATTCAGCTCCGTGAGGAATCACGGCAATTGCAGGCAACCAACGCAAGTCTCTCACAGGCTCTCCACCAGTTTCAACAGCGACACTGATCGCTTCGGACAAATCATGCCCTCCTCCGACAAAAAATTAAATTCCTGCCGCCTATTCCGCCATCACCTCCTTGGTGAGCACTGTATTGTGCTCGATACCACATTCGAAGACTACGTGGTGCGCCTGCTGGGCTACAGATCCAGTCTCCAACCGTTCCTCCTTCCACGCTTCATCAGGAATCTCCTTCTGTCGCTACCCTGCATTGGAACGCACCGTCTCCATTGCCTTCTCCCTTCTACAATTCCTCCGCGACTGCTGCCCACTCTTGGACTCTGAAATCACTCCACCTACTTCCGTTCCTACCACCGTCGGTTCCTCTTCCGTTGATACGTGTCCTCTTGTCTCAACATGGGCAAGGGCAGCAGCATCCCCAGACTTCCGGCTCCTTTCCACCTATTTAGTTTCTCCTAAAAAAAAAAAAAACTCCCCCACAACAACATAAACTAGCATCGACAAGAACTATGCACCACGACAGCTGAGGATGTTCCACGTTAGTGCGCCGCTTCGTTCTCCGTATGTTCCTTCGTTAACCGTGTGCTTCGGTTCCTCAGTCACCTGCCTGCCTCTCACCTTGACGTTCCTGACCTCCTGTTCAGGGTCTTGCATCACACTTCGGCCTGCCGCCCACAGCTGCTCCGGCTAATCCATTCCCGCTGATGCTACCTGCTGTGGATCAACGTTCCTGCCTCCTACTCATGACAGCTTGCCTGATCATCCACCTGCTTCATCCATAATCAAGGTAGGACGGTTTTTATTCTAATTTGAATCTCTACCTTGGACCCTTAATTACCTCTCCTGCTCTACACGTTCTTCGTTCCTCCCCATGGGACTGAGGTTCCCGTGGACTAGGTTGGGGTATTTTTTGGGTGGATTTGTTCTGAGGGGTCGCCAGCTCGTAACGCGGGTCTCCTGAACACAGCCCTCCACCAATGTGACGAAGTCTGCTAATGAAAAAATAGGTAATGGATATGTTCGTATAGGCAATAAAAGCTAAAATTAACGAGGTGCAGGCTCTGGTATTTTAGTCTTTTTATCGTTAGGATCCCTAGATTACGGAATGGATTGGAGGATGCCTTGAAACGTAGTCTGGGGACTGTGTACCTCCCCTCCCCCCCCCCCCAAAAAAAAAAACACAGGCCCCTATTTAAGTCAATTGCAGTATATCCAAAAGTTAGCGACCGATTTTAATATTTTTGGCTTGTTTGGAAGGTTAAATAATTGTCTACAAATAGTTTCTTATGAACTTTGGTCGAATATCGACTACTAATTTTCCGGCTACAGGCGTCAAAATTATAAAATACGCGATTTTTTATATTTCGACAAAAATGTACGTTACCTGAAATTTTAGCATTCTCTTTCTCCTATGCTCTTTCATCTAGAGATTAAAGTTCTGGAGCCGCCAGTCTCGCGATCCAGTGCACAACTGTTCTGCGCATCCTCCGTAAGCCGTAGACGACCGAAGGACCATCCTTTCTTCTCTATGTCTTGACTTGTTCGGACGTGCTGTTTCTTCGCTCTGAGAAATGGTTTTAAAATACCGTGGTCAGAGCTACTGCGGACCCTTTTTCTCTTCTGCTTCGGACGTTCTTCATCCCTCGTGCTAAGGGCACACCACGGGAGGTGATGGCCAGGGTAGCCACACCGCCCCCATCCTCTGCCGAAATATTCGTGGACGATCTGTCCCACCCATTTCAGGATTTTCTACCTTACCTGCGGCCTGTCCTCGGTCGTCTGAAGACTGTAATGGCCATGCACAAGACCCCTCACCGGTCGCACTCACAGTGACCGATAAGCAACACTGGAAACGACCACTACGTCCCCAATCCCGTACACACAGGCACAACCTTCACCGGATCTTCGGTCACTCCAGTTGGACTTTTTTAAGGCTAAGCGCCTTGTCAACAGGAAATGATCCTCTCATCCCGCTGAGGGCCCTCTTGACCTTTCTTCTCGTTCTTCACGACAGTCGTCAACCCCGCCTCCGTTTATTGGATCTGACCCCACCAGCGAACTACTCTCCAGGGAAACAGTTCACAAGTTGATCAACACGGCCGTCCATTCCTTTAGTTGTAAGAGACTGGTTTCTCCAATACATCCACAACCGACTCAGTACACCCAAGATTGGGTACAGGCTGCTTGCTCATCCACCATACAACACCGAACGTCTCTTGCGGTCCATGGGTTATCTCGGTTGCCCAGACACACCAGTCGTGCGTCCCCTGCACCTTGTCCACCTTCAGCTTTCCAACCCATCATGTTTCTCCGACACCGATGACTCTGACCCTGCACCTTCAGGTCCTGAACAGCAATCGGTCGCCTCTGACTAGCTCGACTCTCGACATGCTCAGTTTTGCTGCGTCTTTCGCAGACGACCCTGATCCATCTGAGATCCCGTTTCCCGACCTTCTTAAAACAATCGTGGATACCATTCTCGACTGTTTTTTTATACAAGCCTTCACCCTCAACGACAGATACCAGCAAGAACTGCGGCCTTTCAACTGGATTTGGCTTCAGAATCCGCGACAGCATTCCTCACCAACAGCCAGTACTTGGATAATCCACAACTCAACTCATGACCCTCCTTCGCAACGGTGGTCTTCTCTTGGGAAAGGCAGTCCTTCTGAACTTGACAAAGATCCACCTCCTCCACGACCAGGTCGATAAGCTTTCATCTTTCGCCCAACAGGTGATGGGACCACTAATCCTAGAACTTCAACACTTCTCCTCGCTCAGTTTCTTACAGTTTACAGTTTCTTACAGCGGATGTCCGGATGGTTTTCGGCACTGCTCTCTTCCTTCCATGACAAATCATGGGCCCTACTTCTGTTTTTCGCGACAACGATCGTCTTCTGCGACTAGGCCTTCGAGCTACTTTCCAAGCGGACGTTTTTAATACTGCAGCGAAAGCATCTGCAAAAACTTTCCGCCGAACCACCGCCCACGCAGATAAGATTTTGCTTTCCTTATCAGTCAGGTTTTTTGAAAAGCCAGCTTTGCTACGTTTCATTCTATGAACTGGCTCACCAGAGCTCTTTTCAACTCAGCTTTGCTTCTTCGAGACGTTGCTCTCAACGCTGCTCCTAACCTCAACGACTCCACACGCTACAAAACTGCGAAACCAACCCATCCATGAGTCCAACACACTCTTTCGCGGTCTCATCCCTAAGCTTGCACCACATTTCGACATCGCTCGCAAACCTAGGACCTTTACTTTACAATATCGTAAGACCCTGTCTCGGCCCTTTCATGCAGACGCCAAGGACACTTGGCACACACTACCGACAAACGACCATCATGAACCACCCCACTCATCTCCTCCGGAGCAAGTGTCCTTTCTCACCAAAGACCCCAGCCACAAACGTAACCGACCTTCCGGTGTAGTGCAACCGCTGACCGCTGTGACCAATACGCATCCCCCGGCTCCAAGCAGCGACCCCGTTCTGGTCGCTAATGTTTCTCCTATGACCCTTCCTGTCGGGGTCGTATACGCCCCTTTCTGTATGCTTGGCAAACTTTTACCTCTGACCCTCTATCATCAGCAAAGATTTTCGACTGCATTTCCACAGTCGTCCTCCTCTCATCGCCCTGCCACCATGGTCCATGGCTGCGGTGTTTTGTATCCGTCTCACCTCCGAGATCAAGTGCCTTTTAGATAAATCAGTAATCTGATCCAAGTGTACTCCCGCTTCGTCCAGATTTTTACAGTTCGATTTACTTTTGTTCACAAAAAACTAGGGATTTCAGGCAGACCTTCAACCTACGACCACTAAACCGGTACATTTGGAACGACCATTTCAAAATGGAAACAGTGGATTTCATCCGCCACTCGCTGCGTTTGGGCGATTGGATGATTTCTATCGATCTCGAGGACGCATACCTACACATTCCCATTCATGTGTCTGCCCAGCACCTCTTCGATTTACTTAACGATGTCACGGTCTACGAATTCCTGTGACTTCCTTTCGGCTTCAATGCAGCACCATGCTTATTTACGATCGTTCTCATGCCGGTGTTACTTAATTCCCCGCTCCCAGAGCAGTCAAGGCAGGAAAACTAAACTTTGTATTTGCTGAAAGTTAAACTTGTGTTTTTGCTGAAAGTATTGAACAAGAAAAAAAAACGCAGTCACGTGGCAATAACTTGACAGAAGACTGATCAACCATCAGCGTGAAGTTGAAGCAATTCTTTTTACCAGTATCTTATCTCACGACCTGCTATACATTTAAATCTGAATCATCCGTTGAATTTAGTAAAACTGATCTCGGTGTTCGCAATCAAAAATCAGAATTTGGTAGAAACTGTAAATTTATTTTTTAGGCATTGTCTTAGTAAACATGCACCTAAATGGTATCCACGAATAACCACGGGAAAACATGGGTAAAAATACTGATTTAAATCAAAATATCTGATTTATTAAAAAAAAAACGATTTAAATAAAAAAAAAATCCACCCGGCAGTAAGGGACCCCTATTTTCTGACATTATTTGTTTGTGACTCTTCCTCAGCCATCCATTTCCTTTACTACTATATACATTATTTATATATTCGTGTGTGAGGGTGATGACTATGAGGAACTCCCGTCGTTTCGTTTTGTATCCAAAACCATGGATTTATACTGTAGCCTGTATACATACATACTATCCAAAGCCACATGACTTGTATTCACAGAGGAGGTTCTGATTTCATGTGCACTCGGCAAATAAAACTCTCCCGTGGTAGTCGTGGAAACAGAATATATTTCGGGCACGTATGCGAATTCATCAATTGTGTGTAGGGTGCTAATCAGGGCTGCTTTTTTTTCCATTTCCGACGAATATGCTTTTTTCGAGCTTTTTTTAGGCTTTATTGCTTTTTTCCACTTTTTTTCTGTGTTTCAAATAATTTCTATGGAATCATGCTGTGGTGCATTCTGGGAGTTTCTGAGTTTAACGGAAACACCCTTCGGAGAGACATTTTTTAATATGTGTTTATTTCAATTATCAAGTGCAGGGAGTACTCATCAGAGGTCAGAAATGGTCTCAAAATAGGCTAAAATGCATGAGCTTCCGGGGGCTGGCCTGGACCCCGCTGGGGGAGCTCACAGTGCTCCCCCATATCCCCTACCTGGAAGGAGAGGGCACTCAGATTTGATGGAAACCTCCTTCAGGAAATCCTGCCTGCACCTCTATTGTATAAACTCCAGTCTTTCGATTAAATTTTATACAAATTTGATGATTTTATAAAGCCCTAATTGTACAAATTCAACTTAGCAGAGAAAAACCCAGATCCCCTGCCCCAAATGCTTTATTTCTTTGGACGCTTGCTTTTTTCCCAAAATATCATGTGGCAATCCTGGTGCCAATACTCAGTTCAGGTATTGCTAGATCACTAAAGTAAACTGTCCACAGGCAGATATCATTAAAACCATGGACTTATACTATCACATTACATGTTAAAACTAAGGCGATTGAAGGTATTAAAGGGACATACTTTTCTCACCGTATTCGAGCATCAAGCGCGAAACAGCTTTTGCACCATTTACATAGGTTATAGAATGTAGCAGAACCGTTTCTCACGAGGGAGAAAATAGGAAAATAAATGCCTTTATACTCGTCTGAAGTAATGTTTCAAAATTGAGCCATGCAGGAAAGCCAAACGGTAGGAATTTACCTTTAAGTCCTACTACCCTAAAGAGCGTCTGCACTCTATAGACGGTCTTTTATTGGCCGAGCGAGCAAAGCAAGTCAGGTAGAATGCTTGACAGAAATTTGATTTTGTATGGCTGTTGTCTGTGCAGGGCCCCCACATCAAAGTTAAGGGCCTGGGAATAGTTTCAACAGCGAGCCCCCCCGACTGAGATCGTAAAAAGGTATAATGTTATAATATTTGTCTGCCACAGTTGTGCTCAACGTTTTGGTTCATTCATTAATCTGGGCTATTACGTTTGAAGGCTTCCCTGCCTAACAACCTGCCAGGTTTGCACTGCACTGCTCCTGCTCCTGCTCCATGCAGTTGGATTTGAGTTGTTGTTTGTTGGGCATACACAAAAAATTCACAATAATCACAAATTGAGTACGTTGCTCAGATAGTCCTCAAAACTCACAATTGCTTAAAAAAACCTTTTTTTAGGCCGTGCGGGCCCCTTGAGCAATGGGGCCTGGGTACAGTGGGTCCACCTGACCCCCCCATTGTGTGGGCCCTGTGCGTTTGTTTGTCTGTTTGGGCCACGATAACCTCATGTTTGCAATACTGACCTGATTTTGTCGAAATTTCCTGATAAGGGAACTTTAGTGCAAAAATATTCGGAGATATTTGGGTTTTGAGCCGATTTTTAGTGGCAGCAGTAAAGCAGCCCAATCTACAAGTCTGGTGGCCACGAGCACTCCATAATCAACACAAAGTTATTTGCCATAATGTGAGGTAATGAAAGTTCCTTTAGTGTGAAGGAAGGCAGAAAATAAATACAAGTCGAAAAAATCCTCAATTAACTGCCAATTTCAAAAGTTTTGCAACAACGTGATAAAAACTTTTATCATTTCTAAAATAAATCAAGCTCGTAGAGGCAGCATCATCTGCATGCGCTCCTAAAGATCGCTGTTGGATTCGTTCACTTCAGCTTGTTCTCGTATTCACGAACTGCCGTGTAAGCAATGAAAATAAGAATGCAGAAAATTAATATATTGTAGCATCTAACGCGTGGCCGAATGATTGTGATAAAAACTCTGTTCTGCGCCTAAGTTTCATTTAATTGTTTACGAATTTATTTTATTGAAGGGTGATGTTTGAATGTTTGATGTCAGTAATTGTTTTTCAAGGTCCGGTGATTTGTTTCAACACCAATTATACTGACTTTAAAACTGTTTTTGCATATTGCTTTTCACTTAAAGGTGCTTGCTTTTGTGGTTAGCATTACTGTGCGACACACAGTTCTTGTGTATTCTGTCACACTTGGGTATGTTTATGCCTACGACTCGCTTTTGTATTTATGCAGCTAGAAATCATCGGAAATTCCAATACAGCAGCGATTTTAGCTCTGCCGGCTCGTAACAGTTCAGAAGCGACTAGGAAGAATGTTTCGTCAGGAGGAATTCTTTATCTTGTTGTTAGAGATTATAAGACTGCAAGCATTTACTCAGGCGATGTCGGGTTTAGCTAATCTCGGTAGCGTCGCTGCCTTAGCAGCAATACCTTTGCCATCACGATTAATTTCTAACTGCTAGATTGCAAAGGCGAGTCGTTGCTTAAACGCGCTCTTGTAGTATAAAAGTTACAGACACTAATTTTACCACGGGATGCTGCAACTGGGGAGGGGGGGGGGTAGGTCCTGTTAAAGATGCTGGAGAAGAGATTTGCCGGACTTCCTGGCACATCCTGTTAGCCAAATAGGTCGAATAGGACTAATAGATAGCATACTTGACTGACATTGGATTTTGTATGTCTGTTTGTTTGGGACATGCATGAAGAGTTCAAAATTCCCGTTGAATACTAAGATGAACCGGAAAGCCAATACTGGCCGTATAAAGCTAACGTGTCTTGCCTGCTGCACACCTTTAACACTTTTTGAACTTGGGATGAATACGGTGATTTGAGAATTCATTTTTGAAAGCCTTAATTCGAAACTTGAGGTTTTTGGGTTTGTTTTTTTTTTCTTGAGTATCCAATCGTAGATGCAAAATAGGATTAAGTGGAATGATGAACGTTTGGCGCTGTTTAGCTTATTTTCGTTAGTGCTCATTTTTTGGCTTTTGTCTGTGGACTTGTTTTTTCGCTCGATTCTTCCTGTTGTAATCGGCCAATATAACTTCCTGAAGCAAATAGTCGCTGAAGCAGATATCATAAAGGTTTGGTTTGCTTGGTTTGGTTTGGCTTGGAAACTAACATTTTTCTGGTATCTCACAATGTATCTTTACCATGTTATCTCACAAAGAGAGCATTTCCGTTACCTCAATGAAGAAGCTCTTCCGTTATCTCGCACAGCTTGTTTTTTTTCCTGTAATCTCACGAAACTAGATTTTTCCCTTATCTCACAAATATGATATTTTTCATTATCTCATAGCTAGGTTTTCAGGTTTTCTCACAAAGCTCACTTTTTCCGTTAAAAGGTACCTTTTTCATTGTTTCTCACCGGTAGCTTCTCGTTGTTTATCAGTGATTGTTTTTCCCTTTATAACACAAGGCTAGCTTTTCCCGTTATCCCAAAAAGTGACTTTTCCCGGTATCTCAAAGCTATAGCTGTACCGTTATCTCGTGCAAAGGTAGCTTTTCCCGTTAATTAACAAAGTAAGCTTTACCTTACGATACTAACTGTTCATTTTTATGGAACAACACACCACACTCAAGCTTTACCGTTGTTCCTTTTTTCCGACGAATAGCGAATTGTATTCAGTGTAAACGTACTTTAATAAAATTTCACTTTACTTCTTTCCCTACATTTATCAAAGGCACCTTTTCTCATTAATAAACAAAAACGGAACGTTAAATGTTTAGAGTAAGGGTCTAATAGTCAAAACCTAGAAGGAACACGGACAAGGTTTGACAGTAAGGGTCTAAGTGTAAAATTTTGTAAGAGGCTGGTAAGCATTATACCCTTACTACCCGGTGGTTAGATTAGTTCTAGTCTATTCGGACAGAACGTGTGTATGAACGGTTGTAGCAGGTTTTCTTTGTTCTTAGAATATTGTTATGGAACTTTAAGAACATAATTTTCTTGTGAAGTTTGGCATTTTGTGTCTTTTGATGCTTTAGAATTTTTTTTATTATATTTCGTAGATTTACGGTAGAGGATAACCAGTAATGCTCTCTGCTGCGAATACCCTGCCATGTTACTAGAATCGAAAAATAATTTTCAACATAAAGCAAAGCAGCAAACGTATATACCATACTACCACTATTAGAGTCATAATTACTGGAATTATGTAGAAAATGTCCGCTC
>JAHWFP010226306.1:0-11031 GCA_023313725.1 Lithobius niger
TACTACTGCAGAATACTGAATTGATTTAATGAAGGTGCCTTGCTCCAAAGTATGAATAAAAATTATACTCAGTCAGATTTTATTTATTTGACACAAACATTGTGTTAATTATTATCACCATTAAAAAAAACAATACAATAAAGCCCTATAAGTAATGCAAAACAATCAAAACTTTTTAACACTTGTGGATTCTTTAAAGTTAAGACAGTAACCTAAAGAATTCAGGGTTATTTATTTGAAATTATTACATTTTTTTATTTATCAGATGTATAGACGGGAGTTTGCAGAAGAAATATTTAAAGAATAGCTACGTTGTCTGGTAAGCTTTATGTTCAGAAAATTGAACTTAATTTATTGTGTTAGTTTAAATCTCCTCGGGAGCCGATTGAATAAGGTCATGGAGCACAATTATTCCTTTTACAAAAGTGCACGTTTGAGGCTCTCTTAATGTAAATCTTTAAATCTTTTTTATTATCTAGAGCAAAATAAGCCTACATATAAAGAAAAACTGTTTGCTCTCATTTTTAGTGCTTGTTTTTTTCCTTTTTCAGTTAACTTTCTAGAAGCAGAGGTGTTTTCGTATAAATGAATTCGTTACCAGTAATTTTTTCCCAGTAAAATACTTAGTTAAACATTTTTATAAAGATACTTTTTGCATGTTTTGCTCAAACAAAGTTACAGCTACTCAAAGTGTTAGCGTGTATGTTAGGAAGTGAGTTAAACAGCAATCTTACAATATGTTATGGAGAAATTGAAGAGTGTCTGATTTGGAGCCACTTCAAACCTGAGGGGATTACAAATCAAAATTCCGCAATGACAAACTTCAGAAGGGGGTGGTCAAGTAATACAGCAAGTAAAAGCCTTACAACAAGGAATTTATGGAAAATGAAATATCTTTGACAATCTCAGCTTAGATAGGGTTAGTTCGACATTTTCAGTTATTTTTTAGTAAATATCAATATTCTGTAATGTGGTTGGAAACAATGTAGAAGTACTTATTCATCTGACAAACTTCAAATAAAAAAATAGAACACATGAGCTTTAAGCAAGAGGATTTTTAATGGTGTAATTCTAGGTAAATAAAATTTCAGTTAGGAAACAAGTTGAAAATAAGCAATAATCATTGAATCATGTAGATGTCAGATTTACTAGTGAATCTATTGGTAGTTCTGTAGCACCACGTAATAAAAAAATTGTCAAAAATGTCTGTAGGACATTATAGGGCTTTATGAAGGATTTTTTTTATGTTTCTAGAGCAAAATGAAACTTGAAGGAGAAAAGCCGAACTCTTCATAAATATAGCAATCTAATTCCTAAGTATTTTTTTTAAATGTTACTTATGTAAAATAAGGGCGAAGTTTTATTTTTTTACATTAATATAAAAATTTGTGGAAAACTTTTCAGCGTATGCCTTCTAACATTTGCTTGCATGCTAAACACTACCAACACATAAAAGATGTAATATGTTTCTATATAAATAAAACTAATATGTAACAGCAATATGTAATGATGTTTCAGGAAATCTTGATGAAGTGCTACTGCACAATACTGAATTGATTTAATGGAACAGTAGTCTCTTGGCCATTTTTATCAAATTTCCTCGATACACTACTGGATGTAGTTTTTTTACGAAATCATCTAACAATTATTAAGAGGTCCACGTGCCCAACTTTAGTGTTAAAAGTGGCACATACCTTAATTTTTGTCTCACTTCTCGCATTTCAGCACTGGCGGGAAGCATTGCAGTAACTATATTTTAAATCTAGTGACTCATTTTTTGGCAACTGCATCACCAGTTTATGTCACAAGCACGTGGACCAGCAAATCATGGCTTCGACAGGCATCAAACGCACACGGAATAGCGAATACAGCACACAATCGGCAAAGAAACGTGCCGAAATGGAAAGCGATGAAAACAGCCAATTATCGTGAGAATTTCTGTTTTTTTTTTCACAAAAGGACAACCATGCTTAACTAAACTGAAAAGACCACACTGTACCTTCTGCTGCAATACTTATTCAGATCAAAGCATTTCTGAATGTCGCTGACAAACAAACCAAAGATCTATGCAGTATATCTCATTCAGAGTATGCTGATTGTTTTATGCCCTTATTAGGGAAATGACGTAACCATCGGTAATCGTCAGGCTGTAACGGAAACACGAAGCTGCTTCTCGGCAGGATTTGGGAATAGTTATGCCTATTTAGGTCAATGACATTACTTTTGTGAATCATCGGATTTTTATGGAAACACAAAGATGGTTGACAAAATACAATGGAGTACAGTATCGCTACACCAAATAGAGTTAGACATTGGAAATCAAATTATAACATAGCAATAAACATAAAAATAAACACCGTAAAGCAAAATTACTCCTTAAATTAGAATCGGAAACCGAAACAGTAAAACAAAACCTCACACTGCCTTTCAGCAACCGGACGTTGTGCCAAGGATCACTCTGTAGGTTCGGTCAAAATAAACTACAATGTTGTGCGGTTTCTCGTGTGTAAAGAGCCGGTAACACACCTTTTATGAAGGTGCTATGAATCATGAATACAAAACATACTCAGTTTGGTCCCCAGTTTGATACCGGTATTTGTGGCATAACATCGACCACACAAAGTGAGTACAGCAAGAATCCACTAAATCAAGTTTTGGGATGAGACAGTGCCTTCTTATGTGAGGCTTTAAACTGGGATTGGACTTTCTTGAGCAGCACTCCTTCAAGGCGCACTTGTTTATAACCTACAAAATTATACATGCACATTATCCTGTATACTTGGCATTTTTCCGAACTTAGTCGTATAACTTGGACTC
The DNA here is from genome assembly GCA_023313725.1 of Lithobius niger. Lineage (NCBI taxonomy): Eukaryota > Metazoa > Arthropoda > Chilopoda > Lithobiomorpha > Lithobiidae > Lithobius > Lithobius niger. Next base: position 2,818 of record JAHWFP010226306.1, read on the forward strand.
AAGGCCACAGCCATAAACTAATTGTTCCAAAAACTAGACTGGCACGAAGGAGAAAATAATGTCTTTGGTCTTCGAGAGATCAATGTTTGGAATTTAGAGGATGACTGAGCAGTCTTGGTGTCGACATATGAGGTAAAAGACTTGTTGGGAAGTACAAACTTAACCAAATTTTTAAATAAACCATATTTTATGGAGGTTTAGTGTTGTATTAAGTAGACAATTGGTCTTTTAGTTGACTTTGCATATTTTAGAATTTTTAACACATTCCTGAAACATGAATTTTATTTTGGCTGACTGTTGTTGACACCACGTGATCCTTGCCAGACCAGTCCGCTTTTTCAACAAACTTTATATTGTTGTTATTATTATTATTATTATCATTATTATTATTACTATCAATATTATGAAGAAAATATAATTATTATGAAGAAAAAAAACGTTGCTGATACAGGAAAAAAACGAAGAAAATGAAGTTGATGAAATAAAAAGAACTGATGAAAAGCAGGTAACTGAAAAAGACAAACAGAAAATAGAATTGGAGGAGAAAAAAACTGATGAAATGTTGTACAAGAAACCCTTAAGAGACTCGAACAGAAAATGGATAAACTAATGGAAGTGTACGACAAATTAACGAAATTAAAAGAAGAACAAAAGGACATAATAAAAACATTGGATTTCATGAGTCAAGAACAAATAGACATTAAAAAAAGAACATCAGCAAATGAGGCTGAACATTTAAGAAATGGAAGAAAGAATAGTGACACTGGAAAACAAAGAAATAAAAGACAACCGCATTGAAAAGCAAGTACGAGAACTAACATTGACAACGCGTGAAAAAGAACAATATGAAAGAAACAGAAACGTAGAAATCAACCAACTTGACTGGCTACCCAACGAAACTTTGAAAGCCGTAGTACAACAAGTGGCACAAAACTTTAATATTTCATCGTACAAAGAAGAACAAGTCGAAGCAGCCCACAGAATACCTAATAAAAACAAAAAGAGTGCAATCATAATACAGTTTAAAAGTAGGCAGTTCAGAGATGCATGGCTGGAAAACAGAAAAAGAATATTGTGACTAATGACAACGTATACAGGAACGGAGAAAGAAGCAGAGTGTACATCAATGAAAACATTACACCATATTACAGAAATTCTTTTTGGAACAAAAGAATTTGCCAAAGACAATGACTTTAAATAATTCTGGTTTTTAAGAGGGAAGATAATGATGCGGAAAAATGAAGAGGTTAAAGAGATAAAAGTAATTTGATTTGAGGAAGATCTACAAACAATATATGGTAACAATGTTTAGAAACCATATCTTTGAAATCAAAAAAGAAGTGAAACGTAAAATTGAAAGTGACATTGGAATTGTATGAGTTTAAAAGAGATTAGTGTAAACATCAGAAGTTTAAGAAAAAAAATCGGATCTTTTAAAATTGTGTATTGGAGAGATAAATGTAAGTTGGGATGTTATAATATTAACAGAGATAAACATAAAACAAAATGAAACAATAAATTACAAATGGAATGGTTACAAAAGTTATAACAATACAAGAGAACATACCTCGAGAGGAGGAAGACTGATGGTGTATGTAAATGAAAATTTATAGGTTGATGAAACAAAAGTAAATAAATTAAACATAGAAAATAATGATGGATTAGAACTGAAAATTAAAAAAGCCAACAGAGTTTTAAACTAATCACAATATACAGAAGACCAGAGACAAATAAACAAAAATGTATACAAGTTCACAAAAAACTTATAAAAGATGACGATAAGAGTATAAGAAAGGAAAATACTATACTAATAGGAGACATAAATAATGTCTCCTATTAGATGATGGCGATCAAACAAACATTGACAAGTATGAAAACTTAATGACGAGTACAGGAGTTGAAAAAAAATAATAGAATCACCAACTAGAGAAGAAATTACATACTTCAACAATGAAAATAGGTTGCAAAAGTCATGCATTGATCATATTTATGTTAAATTGAAAAGTAATAAATGGAATGTAAATGGAGGAACAATAACAGAGAAAATAGCAGCCCATTACTTTATATCGTGTTGGTTATGGGCAGACACACGATGCGAAAATACCAAAAAAGAAAAACGGTCATCAGAAGATTCCTTTGCCGAATATTATCATAAAAAAATAAAATGTTTACAAACATATATAACTGTGAGGAATTAAATGAGATACAGTGTGCAAACCAAATGTACAATAAAATCCACAACATAATACAGAATATTTATGCAAATAATAAAAAGAAAAAAAAATTTTAACAAAGAAAAAGATAACAAAATAAACAAAATAAAGAACCAGAAAAGAAAAGATTGGGTCACGGATAAATTGCTATTCTTAATAAATAAGAAAAATAAACTTTGGAAACTAATACAATTACAGGAACATGACATACATAATGAAACTGTAAAACAATATTGAGAAATAAAATCAAAAGTTACACTAGAAATTAAAAAATATAAGCAAAATATTATAAAACAAAAATTGAGGAAGCTGAAAACAAAAACAAAAGTGTGTGGGACATTATTAAAGAAATAAATGGAAAGCAACTGAATAAAGAAAATATTTATAAAAGTATTATTAAAACTTTTAAGGGAATAAACTTGCAAACACTAACGAATGACTTTAATGAAAACTTTTCAAAACAAGTTCCTGATCTTAAAAAAGTGTTTGAAGAGAAAATAAACAACTACAAAAATAGAAATCACTACAAATTAAGTTATATTAAAAATCAACAAAAGAAGATAAAGACAAATGATTCTATGTACTAACATTCTATGTACACCATCCAAAAAAAATCATAAATTATTCAGATTATAATTGAATTGAAAAATACAAGTGATACGTGAATTGACGGCTTTAATACATCTAATTTCAAACAAGCAAAGGAAAATACTGCAAATTTTGTATGTAAGCTAATTAATATTATGATAGATAAAGAAGTGTGGCCAGATCAATTAAAAATACAAGTACTTAGACCAATATACAAAAAGGGAGAACGAAATAATAAAGATAACTATAGACCAATCTCTCTGTTATCAATCATAGATAAAATAATAGACAAATACTTTTCAAACAAAATAAGGGACTTTCTGGAAAAATTTAAATTATTAAACATAATACAATACTGTTATACAAAAAATAAAGGTACGACAGATCTACTCATAGAAATAAATGAAATAATAACAAAGGCATTAAATGAAAAGAAATACGTTGGTATGATCTTAATTGATCTTCAAAAAGCAGTCGACACCTTTGATCAACAAATATTACTTAGAAAATGTGAAAATATTGGACTAAGAGGAAAAATTCTTAATTTAATTAAAAGTTATTTAGAAAACAGAAAAGTTAAGTTAAAATAGGTAATGGATATAGTGAATTTCCAGAGATAAAAATATAGAGTTCCACAAGGATCCGTATTAGGGCTATTGCTTTTTTAAATTTATGTTAATGACATCCCTGACAGCGTGAATAAAACACTCATTTTTATGTTTGCTGATGATACAATAATAATTTCAACAAATTATAACTATGAAGATAAGGAATTTTCAAACTGACTTCAATATGTTAAATGGATATCTGATGGAAAATGAACTTTTCATAAGTGAGGGGAAAACAGTACAGTTAGATAATTATAACAGTACCGAAAATGAAAGATAAATAAAAAAAATCCAATTAGTCATTCTGAAAACTGTGAATTATTGAAAGGAAATAGAAATGAACAATACTGTTCGATAACGTGTAAGGAATTAGAAAAATAAAAAAATAAAAAATATTTAGGAATGGATGTTGATTCTGAATGGAATTTTAAACAGCGTATTATTACTTTAATAAATAAATTAAGGAAGTTGATACTACAATTATATAATGTTGAATTTCTGTTAAACAAAAAAAAAATTATATGACTCGTGGAATGAAAGTCTACTACGCTATGAAATTGAAATTTATGTCTTTGCAAGCAATCATGTATTACTTAGATTACAATGAGTACAAAACAAAATAGTAAAAGTATTGGATAGAAGGAGAAAGGACAAATGACTTATACGTAAAATATAATATTCGTAAAATACCAGAATTAAGTGATTATGGGATTATCTTAAAAAATTATTATATAAATAAACATAAAACTTATGATAAAAATTAAGGAATACAACTAAGGAAAACAACACAGAGATTAAAATACCTGAGTGGAGAAATGCATACGGAACGAGGACCAAACAATGTTAAATACCTAAGACTTTCAATAAACTAAACCCAACAATGCTGAACTACCAAAATAATGGAGATTTAAAAATATAATTAAAAACAGAACTAACAAACAATATCAATATTGAAAAAATAGAACATTTAGTGCCTAAGTAATGATTATGACTATGTAACAATGTAAATATTTGTATATTCATGTTAAAAATATGTGTAATATGTAAAAATATGTAAAATGTAATATGTATGTAATAATTGTTGAAAGAATTTTTACCAACAAAATCGAAAAATATTTTATTAAATATAAACCTTTTAACATTAGGCAATTTGGCTTCCAAAAAAGTTAAGGGGACCACGGATGCGCTTCTTTATATTAACAACCACATTTGTAGTGCTCTAAATGAGAGAAAATTCGTCAGTGCTCTCCTTATTGGTCTTCATAAAGCCTTTGATTCGCTTAATTTTGACATTCTTAAAACTAAACTTGGCAAATACGAAATCCGTGGAAAAATCGAAAACATTCTTTTGATTTACCTTACTGATAGAACATGAAGGATGAAAATTGACGATTGCCTTAGTGAATGGACTGATATTAAATATGGTGTTCCTCAACGTTCGATCCTTGGCCCCATTCTGTTTTTGATTTACCTAAACGACATAACTCATTTCAATTGGAACACTTATCTTACTCTCTTTGCTGATGACATCTTCCTACTGTCCATAAATGTAGGCAAAGATATAATGATTTTTAATCTACAAACCTATTTCAACTTTATTAATGAATACCTTTTTGAAAATGAACTATATAAATATTAATGCAGTTAAAACTTGTGTCCTTACCTTTCCTGCTTCACACATGACCTTGGAAAATTTTGACATTAAATTGCACCAACCTAACTGCAATTTTTAATGAAAATAGTAGGACCTGTACCTGCCAGAGCCTAAATATTGTTAAACAACCTTGGTATGGTGATTGACAGAAACTGGAAATTTTATGACCATGTCAATAACTTAAACATTAAGGTCAGGCAGTTTCTTCCTGGTCTTTATAAAATCAGGGATAATTTGGATTGACCATAACAAAAGACTTATTTACAATACCTGCATACTTTCTCTTGTCAGATATGTATGCCCTATTTTTGCTTATACCGCTTCTGGATACATTGACCATCTTCAAAAAATACTAAATATAGCTTGTAAGATTCTATTTAGAGATATTAACTCCACAAAAAAAAACTTCAAATCTTCTTCAAGAGAAATCTCTGATGACCTTTAGGCAAATTTCTGATTTTACATTAATTACACAAAATTACTTTAACAAAGATTACAACATACCTATGAAGAGTGTGATCCGGAACAATAATAATTGGCTCACCATTCCTTCTTTCAGGAACTCTTATGGAATGAGAACCATGAATTTCATTTCACCCTCTTTACCTAACAAACTTCCCATAAATTGGCGCGAAATTAGGAATAAATATATATTGAAAAAAGAATTAAATATTTGAATGTTCTCAAAGAAATAATGCTCCTGTCTTAACCTGTGATTATTTTTATGATACTAACTTTTCTACTTACAGTTTGCATTGTATTTTTTATAAAAAAATTGACAACCTGTTAAACCTTATAATTATAAAACTTGAAAATGTATTTTAAAAAACTTATCTGTTACCTATATCGTCCTAATTATTTATTAGGTTAAATGGCAAATGCAGTCTGCTGACTCGGGCCTTCAGATGTAAACCATTATGAATAATATTATTGCTATTCTTCTTCTTCTTCTTCTTCTTCTTCTTATTATTATTATTATTATTATTATTATTATTATTATTATTATTATTATTATTATTTTATTTGTATAAGATGCCGGCGCCCATGGCTGACAGTATAGGCCGAAACGCTCCAGATATTTTTAATTTTTGAAGGTAAAACAGTGCTCTGAAATGATTTGAAGAAGATAGCAAGGACTATGAACATTCAGTGCATCTACAGACAGAAAAAAAGGAAACTGTAAGTGTCTTTTTACTGAAATTGCGGCAAAACGTATCTGAATGAAGAGCTCAATCCACACATACGAAAATCAAGGTGTGTTCGAAAATCTAAACTTTTTGTACATTCGAACATACCAAACAGAAAAGGTCCGATCCGGGTTAAAACTGAAAAAAATGAAACTGAAACTGAAAGACGTGCTTTGAAATCGAAACCAAGATAAGAAAATAAAATGCGTTGTAGAGACTAAGAAGAAAAGTTAGGCAGTTAAAATGACTATGTAAACTGCAGTAAATGTACAGGAAATTTTCATTACAAGTGTGTAGGAGTAGCAGCAAAAACCTGTAACGCAAAAAGTGAAAAAAAAGAAGGAAGAATGGAAATGTGCGCAGTGCAGAAAACAAAGAACACAGTCGGAAAAAGAAAATATATAAAATGATGAAGAAAACGTGAAATCAGAGAATGTAGAGAAAAAATCGACAAGAAAAGAGGAAGAAGAAAAAAGGAAAAAGGAAGATGCAGAAACCGACTTACAACAAAACATGCAACAGGCAATAATTAGAATAGAGCAAAAGATGGACAAATTGATGGACATCCGCACTAAAGTACAGACATTACAAGAAGAATATAATGAAATTGTAAAAAAAAACAATAGACTTTATTTGTCAAGAACAAATCGATATGAAAAACAAAACCATGCACTGATACAGAAAACTAAAGAAATGGAAGCTAGAATAGAACAACTTGAAAACAAAATGGAGAATCACTGTAAAACAATCAAAAGAGCTAAATGACAGAATAACGAAAAATGAAGTAACAAATAACAAGGATACCCAAATAAAAAAAAAGTGTAAGAGCTGATTGACATCACACGAGAAGGAACAATAAGATCGAAATCATAATTTACATATAGGACAACTTGATTGGCTACCAGGTGAAAACCTGAGAGAAGTTGTACAAAAAGTGGCTCAGACCGTTAATATCTTAAATTACAATCCACAACAAATTAAAACAGCCCATACGATTCCGACAACAAAAATAGACACAAGAAGAGTGTGATTATCATTCAGTTCATAAGTAGGGAATACAGAGTTAATTGGTTAGAAAATAAAAAAAAGAATAGTGACAAATGACAATATATTTAGAAATGGAGACAAAGGACGTGTCTACTTAAACGAAAATATGATGCCATATTTTAAGGACTTATTCTGGAAAACAAAAGATTTCGCAAAAAAAAAATGGATTCAAATACGTTTGGTTTTCCAGAGGAAAAATATTAAAGCGAAAGGATGAAAATACAACAGAAGTAAAGAAGATAAAACAAGAAGAGGATCTAGAAAGCATAAAAAAATGGGGAACAAGTACAAAATGATATCTTTTCAACTCATGAAGAAACTACAAGAAACGTATTAAGTGATGTAAAAAACAACAATAATTTTAAAATTATTAGTTTAAATATTAGAAATATTAGGAAGTATTGGTATTTACTGCAAGTGAACTTGAGAGAAACAAAAATTACATGGGATGTCATTGCACTGACAGAGATAAATATTTAAAAAAATGAAGTTGAAAAATATGAATTAGATGGTTTTAAAAATTATAGTATAACCAGGGAAGAAACAAAAAGAGGTGGCGGACTAATAGTGTATGTAAAAAATAATCTATTGATTGATGAAAAAAATATAAATTATCTTAAAATAGAAAACAATGATGGACTTCAATTAACAGTAATAAAGGATATGCACAGGTATAAAATAATTGCTGTGTATAGGAGACCAGAAAAAAATAAAATTTAATTTATTAAGGTGGCAAAGGGGTAAAACAGGAGTGAAATTTCAACATTTTTTTTTGTTGCTGAAATGTGCTCGGAACCTTTCTCTTTTCTTTCCAAAAGAAATTTTTTTTAAATCTGCTCAACCTTTTTTTAATTGAATATTTACTACAGTAGTGCAAGAATACTTCAAACCGGAAGTGAGCCCGGAAATGCCGTAAA
>JAHWFP010226306.1:11041-31102 GCA_023313725.1 Lithobius niger
CACATTTTCGTAAAATTAAACAAAAGAAACTATGAAGCATAGGGTGGTATATTACAAAATAAAATTGCAAATCACTATTTTAGGACATGTTGGATATGGCAAATAGAAGGGATTCATAATATAAATGAAAATAAAGAAAATTGTGAAGAGGAAAGAAAAATTAAATACAACCAAAATAAAATAATCATGCACCTTCAACAGAAAAATTGGGGTGAATTAACAGAAATAAATTGTCCAAATGAAATGTATAATAAAATCTATAGAGAAATAAAAACTTTATATGAAAATAATAAAAAAAGGGAATACCCAAATAGGAAACAAAACAAAAATGAATAACAAACACATAGCAAGAAAAAATTGGATTACACAAGAATTAGTTGAATTGATAGATAAGAAAAATAAGATGTGGAAAGTTCTAACATGTAACAAAGAGAATAGTAATTCCGAAAAATAAAAACAATACAATGAATTGAAATAAACAATAAACTTGGAAATAAAAAAATGTAAACAAAATTACTATAAGACAAAAATAGAAAGAGCTGGAAAAGATAATAAAAAATTATGGGAAATAATTAAAGAGATTGGTGGAAAACGCAAATATAATAATGATACTGATAAAATATTAATGAAAACTTTTAAAGGAATAAACCTACAAACACTTACAAATGAATTTAATGATAACTTTGGGAATCAAGTACCAAAATTAAGAAATAAAGGTAAAACGAAAATAAACATATACAAACAAAGTGCGTACTATAAAACAGTGTATAAAAAGAATAAACTGAAAAAGGTAAGACAACACAAAAATTCGATGTAGGTGAGAGAACCAACTCAAGAAGAATTAATAACGATTATAGAAAAATTCAAAAATACAAATGTAACAGGGATAGAAGGCTTTAACACAACCAACTTCAAACAATCAAAGAAGAATACAGCAAAGATGATATGCATACTCGTAAATTGTGTGATAGATAAAGAAATATGGCCTTACAAATTAAAAATACAAGTTTTAAGACCAATATATAAAAAAGGAGAACAAACAAATAAAGATAACTATAGACCAATCTCATTATTATCGATAATAGATAAAATAATACAAACATACTTTTCAAATAGGATATGAGAATATTTAGAAAATATTAAATTATTAAGCAATGTTCAGTATGGATATATGAAAAATAAAAGCACAACTGAGCTATTATACAAGTAAATGATATAATAACAAAAGCATTAAATGACAAGAAATATGTGGGAACAATACTGATTGACCTACAAAAGCATTTGATACGTTTGATCATGTAAAGCTAATTAAAAAATGTGAAATTTTAGGATTGAGAGGAAAAATTTTAGAAATATTAAAAAGTTACTTGACAAACACAAAAGCAACACTGAAAATAAGTAATGAACATAGTGATTACAGAAATATTAACTTCGGTGTACCTCAAGGATCTGTCTTAGGCTCACTTCTGTTCTTAATATACGTAAATGATATAGAAGATTATACGAAAAATACATCAATATATATGTTTGCAGATAATACCAAACTAATTTCCATAAATTATAATTACTATGATATGTTAAGAAATTTACAAAACGATTTTTATATGATAAATGGATGGCTAATAGAAAACGAATTATACATAAGCGAAGAATAAAAAAATATAGTTAGATGTTGCAGTGCCAAAAATGAAAAACCACCAATTAAACAATGTAGTAAATCACTCGGGAAATTGTATAGGACTACAAACAAATTTAATAAACCAAATCTGATATTCTACATGTAAGGATATTGAAATTTAAAAAATATATATTTAGGAATGTATATAGATGATAAATGAGACTTTAAACAACATAACTAACTTAATAATTAAACTAAGGCAGAAATTACCTAAGTTATATAAAGTAAAGAACATATTAAATAGGAAAAATAAAAAAATGTTATACGATGCATGGGTAGAAAGTAGTATAAGCTACGGTATTGAAATATATAGTTTCGCAACAAAATATATTTTAATAAGACTGCAGAGACTTCAAAATAAGATAGTTAAGGTATTGTTTGAACAAGAAAATGAACATATAGATGAGATTTACTATAAAAATAAACTACTAAAAATGGAAGATTTGAGAGATTATATAATTATAATGAAAAAATATTACAGTAACACCCATAAAGACTTCCATGAAACAAAAAGTGAACGATAAAAAAAAGACATCCAAAAAATTTTAAATGCAAGAATGGAATAATTGTTGTGGAGTAAGAAATAGATCATTTTAAGTACCTGACATTTTCAATAAACTAGACAGTGACATGTTATCATATGAAAGTATTATCAAACTTAAAACTAGGTTAAAAGATTCATTAGTAGAAAAGTATAAAAGAATAAAATGATATTTAGTGAAAATATGAAGAGAAATGAAGGAAATGAATTATAAAATATCTAAGAAAAAATATTTACTTTTTTGTTTTTTGTACTAATGTGTTAATTTATTATTTATGTAAGTTATTGTAGCTCACACAAGTTTCATTGGAACTTCGAGCAATGTCATACAATAAAATTATTTATTTATTTATAAAAGATTAATATTATTAATATTATAAATCCTTTGCAACAATTTTGCCAAATACTTTGACCAAGAAGTACCACTATAGAAACTACAAAAATACAACAACAAAGATAACGCTTCTAAAACAAAAAAAAACTTCAAACACAAGCACGTGTATTAATTCTTTTCAAGTTGTAAAACCAACCAAACAAAATATTATCACAATTATGTTAAATTTAAACTATAAAAAATCTTGTGGATATGAGGGTTTTTTATTGGAACATTTTGTCAATAATAAGGAAAATGCAGCAGAATTCTTGAAGTTACTTGTTGATGCAATTATTGATTCTGAAATTTGGCCTGATAGCCTAAAAAAAGCAAGTTATAAGACCTATATATAGAAAAAATGAAAAAAACTTTTACAATAATTACAGGCCTGTTGCTTTACTCCCAGTTCTTAATAAAATCATTGAAAAATATTTTGGTAATTGCATTTCTAATTTCTTAAATAAATTTAAACTTCTGAATAAAGCTCAATATGGATTTAGACAGGGACTTGGGACTATAAATGGACTAAATTTCATTAATAATAAAATAACTAATGCTTTAGATAATAGTAATCATGTTGGCCTAATCTCTATTGATCTAAAAAGGCCTTTGATACAATTGACAATAAAATACTGCATAATAAAATTTACAATATTGGTATTCGTGGAAACATATTAAATATTCTAGCAAGTTATCTGAACAACAGACAAAGTTGAGTAAAACTTGTGAATTCACAATGTGAACAGGCTAACGTACAATATGGGGTACCACAGGGCTCAATTCTTCGCACTATGCTATTTTTAATTTACATAAATGATATTGCTGAAGGAATCCATATACGTCCTATCACCCTATATGCTGATTATATTCTCATTGTTTCTATCCATAAAAAAGAAAATTTAATTGTAAAAAACTTACATATCGAATTTAACACTATTAATCAATATCTTTATGCTACCGAACTTTACATCAACAATGAGAAAACTAACTTTTTGCATATATCTACATCTCACACTGAAAAATTAAAGTCTGGCTTTTTTTGCATAAAGAGGATTGCCTAGAAAATGTTAAGTGTACCAGTTGCCCTAGAATTTAACAGGTATCCTCCCTTCGATACTTAACACTGCAAATTGATGAAAGTTGGAAATTTTATATACATATTGAAAATATTTTTTTAAAAATTAGGAAAATGGTACCACTCCTGTATAAGGTTAACAATTGTTTTGGGATCAAAGTAAAAAAAAAACTTTACGAATGTTGGAATCTCTCATATATCAGATATGCGTGCACAATTTGTGGATCAACTACAGATAACTACATCGAGAATCTACAAAAAGTACTAAATATAGCAACGAAAGCATTATTTAGATCTCTGCAAAAAAATGTCAACTACTGATATTCTGAAGAAACACAGCCTAGTGAACTTCTCATTACTTTTTAAATTGACAGTAATAACGAGTAATTTTTTTGATATAACATATCAGACTAAAATTTCAAGACATGTAAGAAATCATGCAGCATGGCTCAAAATACCATCTTGGAGAAACTCCTATGGCAAAAGAAAACAGAAATATAATAATCCAACTATTTTAAATGAAATACCACTGGATATCAGACAGACCCTAACCAGATCCAATATTAAACAAAAAATTAAGAATTGGCTTATGCTGTACTATTATTAAGGTCTAATTGATCAAACTTAAATTGCATTTTCGTTATCTTATTGATCTAGAATTTTTTTTTGTGGGTGTGTATTAAAATCTGTAAAATATAATGTAAAAAATAATCATGTTATGAAATTGTTATGAAATTATGTTTTGGATATGTTCAGTGCACATACAAGCTTTTTGAGCTTCGTGCATGCACATGAAATGTGTGTATATTTATACTGAATAAATTATTATTATTATTATTATTATTATTATTATTAATAACAATAATTTAACAATTTAACAAATAAATAAATAAATAAATAAATAAATAAATAAATGAATATATGGATAACCTGCAGAATGTTACACTAGCCTACTACAAATTGATGCAAGTTAATATTACTCTGTATTGTTATGATTATTATTTTTTTTCTGTTTTTGTATTGTTTGTATTTATGTGCTGCCTCTCATACAAGCTCTCGAGCTTCGAGAATTTTTGTGCAATAAAGTATTATTATTATTATTATTATTATTATTATTATTATTATTAATATTATTATTATTATTTCAACATGGCTGCCTTGGGTTGCACACAGAATAACGCTCACGGAAAATCATAAAGAAATGCAAGAAAAAGAAGGAGAACATCTCAAGTAATCAGTAAGTCATCAATATAAGGATGCCAAGGACATATACAGCAAGTTTGGTGAGCCAAAAACAATTAGAAGTGCTTAAATTAAGTGAAAATAACTGAGGCAAATTGATCAAGATGGTGTTGTAGTAAAATTTGGACAAAAGAAACGAAATGCGTTCGAAAACACGTTTGAAAAAGCAAAAAGTGCAAACAGTGCAAAAAGTGTAAGAAAAGTTTAAACAAAATTAAACCGGATTAAGACTAAGTAAACTGAAATCAAACTTTTTGGCTGGAACAGAACCCAGAATGGAACTGAACCATTCGAATACTTGGTAAGATTGTTAATGAACTGAAAAGTATTTAAATAACAAGAAAACATGTCCAAATATGGTGATTGTGAGGAAAGATAAGGAAATCAAGGTGATAGTGTGAAATGTGGAAATTGCAACTCAATTGTGCAGGAGTGCAGCAAAAAACGTGGAAGGCAAAGAGTGAAGAAAAGAAAAAAGAATGAAGATGTGCCAAATGTAGAAAACTAAAAACTTTATCAGAAATAGACACTGCAAAAAAAAATGAATGATGAAGATTTGACTAATGACGAGGAGGAGGAAAATAAACTTGAACATACAAAAACAGCTGCAAATGAAGAAAGTAGGAAACAACAAATAGCAGATAAAACAAGTACAGAAGAATATAATGAAGTTAAACTTTCAACCAGGATGATCAGAATGGAAGACAAACTGGACAAGTTAATAGAAGCAAATGAAAAATTAGAAAGTGTGATTAAATCTCTAGAATTTTTATACAAAGAACACGAAGATTTGAAAGTGGAAAATAAAGAAATCAAAAGGCGAATGGAAGAGATAGAAGGAAAAATCCAATTACTTGAGAATAGAGACGTGAAAAATAAAGAAATGGAAGAAATATTATCAACAATGAAACGTGAGTTAAATGAAAAGGAGCAATATGACCGCAACAGAAATCTTGAAATAAACCAATTAGACTGGCTGCAGGATGAGAATACCAAAGAAGTGATAAGAAATATAGCAAAAAAATTTCAACGTCGGTGGATTCCAAGATGGTCAAATAGATGCAGCCCATAGAATACCAAACAGGGACAAAAACAAACCAAGCACACTGATTATACATTTCAAGAACAGGGACAGTAGAGACAGTTGGCTACAGCAAAGGAAGCTTGTAATTACAAATGACAATATGTTTAGAAATAGAAACAGAAGACGAATATATCTTAATGAGAATATGACGCCATATAATAAGAGTTTGTTTTGGATGACGAAGAATACAGCAAAAGAAACTGATTGTAAATACGTCTGGTTCAGGAATGGAAAATTAATGGTAAGGAAAAATGAACAAGCAGAAGAAGTAATAACCATACGTGAAGAAGCTGATTGTTGAAGTTACAACCAACACAGGAAATTCAATAATCGAATTTTTGAAAACAGAAATCAAATTGTGAAAGGAATACAAGAGGAGACTGGTGGTTGTGAAAGTGTTAAAATACTGAACGTCAACATAAGTAGCTTAAGAAAAAATTGGAATTTAATGCAACAAATAATCCAAGATAGTATGGTCAACTGGGTATTATAATACTTACAGTATTATTATAAACAAATTGAAACAGAATTGTATAAGTTAGATGGGTACATACAAAAAAGTATTACAAGAGAAACAACAAAAAGAGGTAGGGGAATATGATCTTAATTAAGGAAGACTTTGAAATAAAGACACAGACAAAAGTTGTGTAGATAATACATACTTGAAATTGAATTGAAGAAAAATAATAATACAGATAGAATTAGAGTAATAGCAGTTTATAAAAAACCAAGTTCAAATAAAATGGAATTTATAAAAAATATGAAAAACATTATTAAGAACAATAAAGAAAGTGCAACATATCAAATATTATTAGGAGATTTTAATATAGACATTTTAAATGATAGAGAGGATACAGAAGATAAATATGAACAGAACCTAATAGATAAATATGAAGACACATTAGCAAAGTTATGATTTGAAAAAAAAATTGAATCACCTACTACAGAAGAAATAATAAGGAAAAATGGTACAAACTACATCCAAAGATCTTGTATTGATCATATTTATATTAGGAATGATAGTGGAGAAACTAGATGAGGTGTCTTAACAGAAAAAAATGCGGATCATTACTGCACAACGTGTTGGATGCGGAACTCTTACAAAAATAATAGCACAGATGAAATATAATGAAGAATGAAGATGATTTATATATTTACAAACATAAATGTATTATAAAAGAAATGAATTAAATAAATTGGAATATGCTAGATACAAAGGAATGTCCGAATGAAATATATGAAGTTAGTAAAATCTATAATATTTACTCAAACAATAAATAACAGGTAAAACCGAAGCTTCGCAAGAGTGCTGAAAAAAAGAGAAAAGAATGGATAACACATGACTTAGTTGAAAGAATAGATAAGAAAAATAAATTGTGGAACAAAATAAGAAAATCACAAGACATAGACGAAGAGACAATAAACAGATACAAGAGAGAGAAAAAGGAAATAAACTCAAAAATCAAAGAATATAAACAAAATTATTATAAGGAGAAATTAAGAAATTTGCAACTTAACAATAAATCAATTTGGGAAGTTATAAATGATGCAACAAGTAAAAAGAAAAAAGAGAACACTGATGAAGGGCTAGCAAAAACATATAAAGACATGGATTTTGTTAAATTATCAAATGATTTTAATAATAGTTTCTGTAGTCAAGTGCCAAATTTAAAAGAAAGTTTTAAAAATGAACATGAAGAATATAAAAAAGGTTCCTACTGTAGAAAGATAAAAAACAAGAAAAAGAAATACTTAAAGGCAGTAAAAATACAATATATATTAAAGATGCAAATGAACTTGAAATAATAAATATAATAAATGAACTAAAAAATACAAAAACAACAGGACTAGATAAAATACAAACAGAACATATAAAACAAACTAAACATAATACATCAAAAGCAATATGAAATTGATAAATACAAAGATTGAAAAAGAAATATGGCCAGACATGCTAAAAGTGCAAATAATAAGACCGATTTATAAAAAGGAAAATAAAGTAAACTTGAATAACTACAGACCAATAGCTTACTATCTACAATAGATAAAGAATTAGAAAACTTTTTTGCAAATAAAATTAGAAACTTTCTAGAAAAAATAAACATTTTGTCAAAATCACAATACAGATACACAAAAAATAAGAGTGCAACGAATTTATTAATAGAAATAAACGAAATTATCACAACAGCATTAAATGATGGAAAATATGTAGGCATAATTTTAGTGGATTTGCAGAAAGCGTTTGATACTTTCGATAAAAAAATTATCTTAAGTAAATGCCCAAAAATGGGACTGAGGGGGAAAATATACAATTTAATCAAGAGTTATTTAGATAATAGGAAAACACAAGTTCTAATATGTGGAAAAAACAGTAGTCTTAACAACACTAAATTTGGAGTACCTCAAGGATCGGTTTTGGGACCACTACTATACCTAATATATACAGATGATATTTCAGAAAATATATAAAAAAAAACACAAGTGCTACTATTTGCAGATGATACCAAATTGATTTCAATAAACAATAATTATGAAAACATGATTGAAAACCTACAATATGACTTTAATAAACTGAATGACTGGTTTATTGTAAATGAATTATTTATTAGCAATGAAAAAACTATACACATGGATATTACAGTCCCTAAAATGAAGAAAAGTGAAGGATTACGGGTTATTAAATACTATGGAAATTGCACAAATTTAGAATTAAATCATAAAAATAAAAAATGTAATAAGGAGTGCATAAATTTGGAAAAAATAACCAGTGCAAGATATTTGGGAATGGAAATAGATTCAAATTGGAATTTCAAATGACACATAATTCAAGTCATAACGAAAATAAGACAAATACTACCAAATATCCATCTATTAAAGAATATATTAGACACAAAAAAATTTTTAAAAATGTTATATGAAGCATGGATAGGAAGTATCATATGGTACGGCATTGAATTGTATGGTTTTACATCAGACTATTTAATAGAAAGAATGCAAAGGACACAAAATAAAATGGTCAAAGTGTTGTTTAAAAAACAGTAAGGAATGAAAGCAATAGAATTATACAAGACTAAAAATATACTTAGAATTACAGAACTAAGAGATAACATAGTAATAGCAAATAATTATGCCTCAAATATGTATAAAAATAGCAGATTTACTGAATAGATTATATCAGAATGAATAAGCCAATATACACACTACCAAAATGGAATATTATAAATGGGAAAAGAAATAAAAAGTACTACGTGCCAAATATTTTTAATAAATTACCAAATATATGATGAATTAACAGAATATTAATGAATTAAAACGGAAATTAAAAGGTAAACTTACAAGAAAATAAACTCATTGCGAAGTGTTGAATTCTGAAATTTGAAGTCTAAAAAATAAAAACAATTCTTAAAATTCAAACCTTTTAATTACGTAAATTTTTTATTTCAACAAGATATATATTAGTTCTCACACAAGCTATTTTAATTAATAGCTTCGAGCATTACAGTGTATATCGTACATATATGTATTGTAATGGAATAATAAAATTATTATTATTATTATTATATTATTAGTATTGTTATTGTTAAAAAAGCAACCTAAAAGCTGGTGGTTGGTCACAAGTCGTTCAAAACATTCCTTATATGGTCTGCAGTTTGTGTATTGATATTGCTTTACGTACAAAAGGTTTATTATGCAACAAAATCTGTCGCATTGCTCGCTCTATCCGTGCATCTGAATTTTTCAGAAATGCGAATGTTTGCAGGCATACTGTTCACTTTTTTTCAGTTAGTACAACCAGTCGATACAAACAAATTTTGAGATCTATATTTCGTGATCCTGATTCTAAATCTAACTGAAAGTTTCAACTTAGGGCTCTTCTTTCAGAAAACCTGTGTTGTACTTGCGTCGAAATGATAAATCAATAAATATCACTAGCTATTTTTTTGTAATACAATTTTCGTTGTTAAAATTAAAACTACTTTAGGTATAGTTTTTACCAGTTTAACAAGCTAGATGCCATTTTAGCTGAAGGTGTTGGTACTTATACTAAACCTTAAGTAATACGTTGCTCAGGTATTTTTTCCCTTCTATTATAAGTCGTGTATTTCAAATATGAAGTGGAAACATTGTTTTGATATATTGTTTGGACCATACACATACTTTCTAAACTGCAACTAGTATGTTTATGTTTTTAAATTGAATAATTTATTACAATCCAAAGTTCCTCAAATCAATCAAACTAACTACATAATTTCGAGTTAAGTTGATTTGTTGTGTAACTAATTGGAAATAAATCACAAAAAAACGAACTTTACCCAATCCATGGAAACATTACGGTTACTTTATATTTCTGTTTAAAGCTGTAAGAGTATAGAAACATCCCTCTATGTTTGATGTCTTCATAAGAAATACCTGCTTAGAGAAAACGAAATGAACAGATTGCAGATGTAATATTGGACGATACTGGACAAATTTGTTTTTGCATTTACCTCTACAACTTTCTGTTGGGCTATTTACCTTTCGAAAAACTGATGATTGTATGCAACCTACGTACTTGTTTCTAGTCTCATGAAGAACGTTAGCGTACTGGAGATTATCATGTATCGCGATTAAACTTAATTCAGATTGCTCAGAAAAAAAGCAACTTTAGTGCATAAGAAAAAAGTATGTATGTTGAAAGCTTACCAGATATACATTATAAAGATAAATCATTAATTACCTGGTGGTAATAAATTTACAGGTCCTGAAAACAATAAAGTTGAAATATGTAACTTTTCTACATAAACATAAGACCAACATAAAAAGAAATCTATAGTTTTCAGTAACTTTAAAAGTTGAAGACATTGCAACTGTAGTTAAAGGAATTTATATAAAACTACTAGTAAATAGGATTTTCAGGTATCTTTAAGTTTATTTAGAAACATAACAATTTTACATATGTCTATAAACTGGAATATATTGGAGAAAGCAAATTTTTAGTTAATTAAACAAAACAGTCTGCTTTAAAGGGCCTTGTGAGGATACAACAAATATAAATAGAAGAAAGAAAGAAAACTGCCCAGACATGGCTCAATCCCATGATTTCCGAAACATCAGCGTGGGTGCTCTACTCACTGCTCCACCAAGGTGGTTCCTGCCTACTGCCTCCGACCTAGCTTAGGATTTATTTAACCATTTGCAGTGGTGACCTAAAAGTCAGCTATTTGGGGGCATTTAACATCTTATGGATTAAGTCGGGCACTTCATGGGGTGAGGATCTCACTTCCATCTTGCACATTATTTGCATCCTTGTCCGCAGTAAAGTTGATTATGCGTGCATGGTTTATTATTCAGCTACTGATTCGACACTCCAAATGTTGGACACTCTGTACCACAGCAGCCTATGTCTGGCTATAGGGGCATTTCAGACATCACCAGTCGTTTAGCCTCTCTTCAGAAGCTTTGGAGCCATCTTTGGTATTTTTTCTGAGTGCAGCTAGTCATTGAGTATGCTGTACGATTGCATTCCGTGCGATCCAATTCTACTTGGCCCAAGGTTTTGGGGATGCACTTGGGGATGCACTTTCTGCAATAGGTTTCCTCTTGACTTTTGGAGAGATGTCCTCTGAAGTGCCCCTCGTTTTGAGACAGTACGTGTAACAGTTGCCCCTCAGCACGTTCCAAGTGGCATTTTCGATTCTACCTGGCATCCCTCCCAAAACGTTCCACTCCACCAGGAAGATCCTTGCAGCACAAGTATGTTTGTTGAAATCTTACAAGATATACATTACAAAGATAAATCATTAATTATCTAGTTCAGGCAGCTGTGTTATAAGTATGCTAGATATCAGCGGCTTTTTATGGATGGGTCAGATGGGTTGCCTACTATCGGGCTATTCCGGGTTTTGAGCAGAGCTTGTGTTACTTGGTCTGATTATTGAATGCATCCTTGATCTTCAAGGCATGCATTTCATCAACTTTACTATTTCCATGAGTGCCCTGGAGCCCTTGGCAACCCTTGCAACCACTTGACACAACGAATCCGAACTCTGCTATCCCGACTGCATGGCCAGCAGGAACTGTGATATTCTGCTGCATACCAGTACATGTTGGAATAGTTGGCAATGAGCATGCTGATGCTTCATGAGAGAGGCCCTTTCTGGTCTCCTTGATTCGTATCTGTGCATTGTTCCATCACACGTCTGTTCAGCTCAAAGTCTTAGATTGCTTGTTGTTCGGCAAGTCTTGTAGGACGAAAACTTTTGCAATATGTTGCAGCCTATAAAAGCACTCTTAGAATTGGCACTCTGCTTGTTGCTGCAGTCGCTGGGAAGAGGTGAAGTTATCCCATTTGGTTATGGATCACCCCAACATTAGTCATTGCTTCCTTTTGAGGATGTGTTATCCCTCTTGAATGTCATTGGTGTCACTGTAAATCACGTTCCGACATGTTCTCGTCGATAGTCACCTTCTTGATGGTGTTCATTGCTGTTTCCACCTTCAGTGAAACATTACATGTCAATTGGGTGATGATTCTGTCCTCCTATCCGGGGTTTTTCAATTGTTGTAGGAGGTACAGACACATGGTAAGATCTTGTTATGGGGTTTGCTTAACGTCTCTGAAATTTGTTGCCTATTTGCAACCTGGGCCACTGCACTGTGACTGAGATTGTCACTAATGCTGTAGCTGTCAATGCACCATTAAACTTCAATCCTTTTGAAAGTCACTAGCATACATCCTATTAAGGCCAGTATTTAATACAAAAGGCTTGAGTTGTTTACCTTTTACTTTCTGATTTATTCTTTATTTTAGTCAGTTGTTTTGAGCATTTATGGATCTTTCTTTACTAAGAAAAATTCGTAGCCTACAGCAATAATACGTAACAACATTAATGATAAAACAGATTAGTTAGTTTTACTTTTTATTGTCCCAACAATTACCCACATAATTTCTTTTTTTATTATATTTTGCAGCATAGCCACTATCTGTAAATTAGCTGTTATTAACCCAATTTTAAAAAATGGGATTTTTAGGATGTTACAAACCTTCCCCCCTTAGCATTTTGCCTTGTTTTTTCTAGAGTTTTTTAACATGATGTGGGCAATCAGTTAAAAGCTACCTCGATGACTGCAATATTCTTAATTCAAAACAATACAGCTTTTGTTTCAGACACAGCACACCTACAGCACTTGTTAACATTTCCAATCATATCCGTAATGCAATAGTTGATTCTAAATTTGTGGTTACCTTGGCTGTACGGTGACAGAGCCCTGCCTGGTTGATAGAGGTTTGTGGAACTTGCCAAAGCCATAAAAGGGAACCAAAGCCCACGTCAGGACTGCTGGCCATGGTAGTGTGAGAGGCTACCATGCTCCTTCAGCGGCTATGAAAACTATTCTGGAGAATTATGGGTAATCTTTCAGCTCCTATGTTGATCGTAGGTTTCCAGGTTCAACTCCCCGGGTTGGTGCCTCCCTTTACCAGATATTTCTTCTTCTCAAAAAGTCTTGTAATGTTCAAAATTGAGCCAATTCAGCCACACGAGCATCAAATTGCCTCGGCTCACTTAAGGCTCAAAGAATTTAATTTAAAAAAATTCGTTTGAGCTGTTGCACTTTGCTATGGCCTTCGATACAGTGAATCATGCTCTATTTTTTAGCTAAGCTCCATACTATTTGCCTTGTTTATCTTGCTGTGAACTGGTTTATTTGTTACCATACTGGTTGCAAACAGTGCATTCGAGTATGCAATAATACCTCATCATTTCTGGATATTGCGTCTGGAGTTCCACTAGGGTCTATCCTTGGGCCTAGTCTTTTTTCTTTTTCATAAATGGTTTCCCAAACTGCATCACTAGAAACGATCATATGTTCCTCACTGATAAACAGACCGGAAAAAGCTTTTTCTTCATAATTCTGCCTGTATAATGACCTTGCTAACATTACCCATTGGTCAAGTGCAAACAGTTTCACTAATGGAATCAAATGTCAACATATTATTATTGCCTCGCTCCATTTATTTTAAGGTTGTGCTTTAACGAACATTTTCACTACAACTCGTTAATTTTATATTGTTTTGGAAACGGAAGTTGCGTGAAGAAATTTTTTTAAAGGATAACCACATTATAATGGTAATTTTATGTTCAGAAAATAGAACTTAATTTCTTGTGTTAGTTTAAATCTCTTCGGCACACAACACAACTATTTGAACACAACTATTCCTTTTAACGAAATTCAGGTTTGAGGCTATCTTAATGTAAATCTTTTTGATTAACTCGAGTAAAATAAATGTAGAGAAAAACAAAAGAAAAACAGTTAAAGAAAAACAGTTTTTGTTTCCATTTTTGGTGGGTTTTTTTCTTTTTCCCTCTTCGGATAACTTTCTAGAAGCAAAGGTGTGTTCGTATAAAGGAATTCGTCACCAGAAATATTTTCCCCGTAGTGTGGTTGGAAGCAATGTAGAAGTACTTATTCATCTGACAAACTTCATAATTAAAAAATAGAATACATAAGCATTAGGCAAGAGGGTTTTTAATGGTGTACTTCCAGGCAAATAAAATTTCAGTTAGCTAACATGTTGAAAATAAGCAATTATTGAATCATGTACATTTCAGACTTAATAGCAAATGTATTTGTAGTTCTGTAGCACCACGTAAAAAAAAAACATCACCAAAAAATCTCTAGGATGTTAAATGGCTTTATGAAGAAATTTTTTTTTATGTTTCTAGGGCAAAATGAAACTTGGAGGAGAAAAGCCAAACTCTTCATAGATATAGCAATCTAATAACCGGTAACACACTAGTGAACATTTAAAAAAAATGTTACGTATGTAAAATAAGGGCGAAGTTTTATCTTTGTACATTAGTATAAAAATTTGTGGAAAACCTTTCAGCATTTGCCTTTTCACATTTGCTTGCATGCTAAATACTACCAATACCTAGGAGATGTTATATGTTCGATATAAATAAAACTAGTATGTAACACAATGTTTCATGAATACGTAATGATGTTTCAGGAAATCTTGCCGAAGTACTACTGCGCAATCCCGAATTGATTTAATGCAGGTGCTATTAATCATTAATAAAAAATATACTCGGATTTCATTTATTTAGCGCAGACATTGCGCAAATTCGTCAAAGATTTTCACAATTTAAATACAAATATTATATGTTAATTGTGTTAATATATTGTTAGGACCTTACACATACTTTCTTTACTGCAACTAGTATGTTTACGTTATTAAATTTCATAATTTATGACAATCCGAAGTTCCTCAAATCGATCAAACTAACAACATAATTTATGACAATCCAAAGTTCCTCAAATCGATCAAACTAACAACATAGTTAAGTTAATTTGTGGTGCAACTAATTGAAAATAAATCACATGAAAGCGAACCCAACCCAATACATGGAAACATTACGGTTACTTTATATTATTGTTAGAAGGTGTAAGAATATAGAACCATCCCTGGATGTTTGTTGTCTTCATAAGCAATGCTTGCATAGAGAAAACGAAATTAATGGATTACAGATATAATACTGACAAAGTTGTTTTAGTAGTTACCCTACAACCTTTTGTTGGGCTATTAAACTTTCGAGAAACTGATGATTGTATGCAACCTACGTACGTGTTTCTAGTCTCATGAAGAAGGTTACTGGAGATTATGATGTGTTGCGATTAAACTTAATTTAGATTGCTCAGAAAAAAACGACTTTAGTGTGTAATAAAAAAGTATGTATGTTGAAATCTTGCCTGATATACATTATAAAGATAAATCAATTATTACCTGGTGGTAATAAATTTACAGGTCCTGAAAACAATAAAGTTTCAATACGTAACTTTAATACATAAGCATAAGACTAACATAAAAAGACATTTGTAGTTTTCAGTAACTTTGCAAGTTGAAGACATTGCAACTATAGTTAAAGGAATTTATATTAAACTACTAGTAAAAAGGATTTTTACGTATCTTTAAGTATACTTAGAAACAACAATTTAACATGTGTCTATAAACTGGAATATATTGGAGAAGTGTTAGTCATTTAAACAAAACAGTCTGCTTTAAAGGGCCTTGTGAGGATACAACAAATATTAATAGAAGAAAGAAAGAAAAGAAAACTGCCCAGACAAGGCTCAATCCCTGTCCGTGCTGACCATGGTTCTCACGGTGGTGGCATACTTGTTAATTTTAGAAAACAATTTGGTGTTGTCGTAACCAATGTTGCCGTTTCAGTAAAGGCACTTAGTATACTTGTTCCAGAATTGAAACTGAATTTTATTACTTGCTATTTGCCTGATAGTCGGGTTGAGCAGCGGGTTATGGATTTGAATGCATTCATTTTGACATCATTGAACACCTCTTACTCCTACATCATACAAGGGGATTTCAACCTTTCTACAGTAAACTGGAGGTTGTGTACTGCTACTGAGAGAGTTCATCGAATTTTCCTCGAACATATAATTTCACTAGGTTTTTGCCAACTTGTTGAGAAACCTACACGAGGGGAAAGTAACTTGGATCTCCTTTTTACAGATAATGATCGTTTAATTTTTTACATTCAAGTTTTGGGCCATTTTGGTACAAGCAATCACTGCATGGTTTCTTTTAATCTCCATTGTGAAACATCATTCTAAGCAACTAGCTCCTACTTCCTTGGCAAGATCAATTTCACCAGGTAAGGGAGAATTTGAACACCATAAATTGGCAAAAGCTACTAGTAACAAGTGAACTTGATTTAGAACGTGCATAGGAGGCGTTCTACGATGTCCTCATGGAGGAGGTAAACAGTAGCCGCTCTTCGAAACCACCATTGGTTCTTTGCGGACCTAAACGCCATAAAATCTTATCAAAATTAAAACGCCTTAAACTTAAACTTTGTTACAAATATAAACAACAGCCTTCGGTCGCGCGCTTAGGGTGCTGCAATATAATATGCCGAGCTTCTAACTCGATTGAAGCAGCTAAATGGCAACATTCGCGGGACTTGAAGGTTCTTTCTGATGGATCACGTTCAGCTTTTTTTAAATTGTACGAGACAAAAACTGCCTTGTCACGAACTTTTTTCCCTCCCAAATCTTACCGGCACTAGGTAACCGATAATTCAATTAAGGCTGAAATTCTGAATGCACAGTTTGGTTCAAATGGAATTGCTGATAATGGTAACCACTACCCATCGTACCTACCATTTGTTCACCCGGTTTTTATTATAAACGAATGTATAATGTTTACTCCTGAAATCATCTCACAGGTGATAAAAAACTTAAACAAAGCCATTCACTGGGACCAGATAAATTCTCTGCTTTCTTTTATAAACAAATTTGCAGTGAAATTAGCTACTCCCTGGCAATCTTGTTTAATCTGTCCTTTGCTGAAGGTAAGCTACCGTTGATCTGGAAGACTGCGATTGTGATACCTGTTTTCAAGAAGGGAGACGCTTCAGTTCAAGGAAACTATCCCCCAATAGCGCTTATGCATGTCGGTGACCAGACTGGTAGATGATCATTTAACTTGATGGACATCCTCTCCTCTCGTTAACTGAAACCAAAGTCCTCAGTGTCTTGTTTTCTGAAAACCTTAAATTCAGCCTGCACTGTCGAAAAATTGCAGCCATCGCGTATGCACGTACTGCTTTAATCAAAAAATGCTTTCTATCTACCAATCGTGACGTCAAGGTGCGGGCTTTTAAGTGTATGTTAGACTGATTCTTGAGTATGCCAACCCTGTGTGGTCCCCTTATTTTCTTCGCGACATTGACTTGATAGAAGCGGTTCATAGACGGTATACTAAGTCCCTTCAAGGCCTCCGCGACCAGCCATATGGTCTACGCCTGAAATTGTTAAAGCTTGACTCACTCGAGCTTTGGAGATTGTGAGCCGATCTGATCCTCACTTTCCAGATTGTTCATGATCTATTGGGTATTGTCCTCGCAGTCATCGATTTTTCAAATGTAACTTGCACCAGAAGACATTCTATGAAACTTAGGATTCAGGCATCTCACTTTGACTTTTTTCCATTAGGATGATTGGTGGCTGGAATTCCGTAAGGGAGAAGAGGGTCAAAATTGGCCAAAAATAGCGTGACATACTTTATGAACGGTCCCTAACCGAAGAGGTGATCACGTGTTGTTCTGTAGAGGCATTCCGGAAACGTTTAACTCGCATAAATCTCCAGAAATTCTTGCAACGTTCGTATCCCTAAAATTGACATGAGACTCTCTATCCTACTTGTCTTTTTAGTCATTGACATACCCTCCAATCAGGGTGCACTCGCGTTTAAATCGTTTAAAATTTACTTTCTTTCTATCTTTTTTTAGATTTGCCAGGCTATCAGTGATCTCCCGAACCTTGCTTGACCATTTGCAATTGCAATAAAAAATGTTTTATTTTATTTTATTTATTTCCAGAATACCAGGGTGGGTGCTCTACTCACTGCTCTACCAGGGTGGTACCTGCCAACTGGCTCCAACCTAGCTCAGGATTTATTTAACCATTTGCAGTGGTGACCAAAAGTCGGCACTTTGCGGGCACTTAACATCTTATGGGTTATGTTGCGCACTTCATGGGGTGCAGATCTCACGGCCATGTTGCGCCTTAATCACATTCATGTTCGCAGTAAACTTGATTATGCATGCATGGTTTACTATTGAGCTAGTGATTCGACTCTTCAAATGTTTGACACTCTGCGCCGCAGCAGCCTATGTCTGGCTACAGGGGCATTTCAGACATCATCAGTGGTTTAGCCTCTCTTCAGAAGCTTTGGAGCCATCTTTGGTATTTGTCAGGTGTAGGTAGTCATTGAGTATGCTGTACGATTGCACAGATACGTGCAATCCACGGATTCGTGCAATCCACGGATGCGTGCAATCCACGGATGCAATCCATTGGATTCTGTGCGATCCAATTCTACTTGGTCCATGGTTTTGGGGCTGCAATTGAGAGTTTGCAGTCACATGGAGGGTAAGGATGATTTCTGCAATAGGTTTCTCCTGTAATTTTGGGAGATGGCCTCTGAAGTGCCCCTCGTCTTGAGACAGTAGGGTGCAACAGTGGCCCCTAAGCATGCACCAAGTGGCATTTTCGATTCTGCTTGGCATCCCTCCCATAAAGACCCACGCCACTGGAAGATCCTTAGAGGAGTTCCGGCAGCAGTGTTTTAAGTATGCTGGATATCAGCGGTTTTTTATGGATGGGTTGGACAGGTTGCCTACCATCAGAGTGATCCGGGTTTTCAGCAGAGCCTTTGTTCCTCGGTCTGGTTATTGAATGCATCTTTGATATTCAAGGCATGCATTATTCAACTTTAGTATTTCCATACGTGCCCTGGAGCCCTTGTAACCCTCGCAACCACTTGACACAAAGAATTCGAACTCCGCTATCTCACTTGCGTGGTCAGCAGGAACTGTGATATTTTGCTGCAAACCAATACTTGTCGGAATAGTTAGCAATGAGCATGCTGATGCTGCATGAAAGAGGCCGTTTCTGGTCCCCTTGAAACGTATCTGTGCATTGTTCCATCACACGTCAGTTCAGCTCAAAGTCTTAGATTGCTTGTTGCTTGTCAAGTCTTGTAGGACGAAAACATTTGCCATAAGTTGCAGGCTATTGAAGGCACTCTAAGAATTGGCACTCGGCTTGTTGCTACAGTTACTGGGAAGAGGTGAAGTTAGCCTATTACGATATTGGTCACCCCAACATTAGTCATTGCTTCCTTTTGAGGGTGTGTTATCCCTCCTGAATGACATTGGTGTCACCGTAACTCACGTTCCATCATATTGTCGTCGATGGTCACCTTCTTGATGGTGTTCATTGCCGTTTCCACCTTCCGCGAGACATTATGAGTCAATTGGGTGATGATTCTGTCCTCCTATCCGGGTTTTTCAATTGTTGTAGGAGGTACAGACACATGGTAAGATCTTGTTATGGGGTTTGCTTAACGTCTCTGAAATTTGTTGCCTAATTGCAACCTGGGCCACTGCACTGTGACTGAGATTGTCACTAATGCTGTAGCTGTCAATGCACCATTAAACCTCAGTTCCTCTGAAAGGCACAAGCATACATCCTAACAAGGCCAGTATTTAATACAGAAGGC
>JAHWFP010226307.1:0-42285 GCA_023313725.1 Lithobius niger
ACTCGCCACAAAACATCAAAGGTACCGTATGACGCATTGGGTTTGATTAATGACCCAATTTTGATTGTTAAGAATGAATAAGCTGACTTCTGTCAAATTATGCCGATGCCGCAGAGACTCGTCCACCTTTAAATGTTATTGCCGTTCGCATTTTGTATTAATCAAATATTTCTTACATCTTGGTGACGTTCTGCTACTGAAATTTCAAAGTGGATTTCATTCTCCATTTGTCGTTTTGCTAGTAAGGTTGAAAAGATATGGCCTTTTAAGCTACTCGGTTTGTCGCCACTCACCATTTGGCGAATTGAAACCAACAGTTGGCAACTTGAATCACCTCCGATGTGCCGATACATCGTATTGGATCACATATAAGCCGCACTTTTTTCGGCATATACGGAAATGACGATAACTTCGCTAAATATTGATCGATTTTGAGGTTCAAATACACCATTTTAACCCTTTTTTCGCTAGCTTTCCAATGGTGCAAACCACAAGTCATTAGCTTCACTCGTTCTAAAGTTTTATATAAAAAACCATTTTACTTACATTTTACAACAAACGTGGCTTGCAAATAGATAAGAAAAACTGCTGCTCGCTGGTATTTTAGGGCTAATATATCGTAAAGTGCTCGTCTGTTGATAAGTAATATCAACATCTTCACATATTTATATTTTTTACGTCTTCACAGTTGTGCAGGAAATGTTTGGCTGCACATATTTTTTTGTGTGGTAAGATCTGGGGAAAATGGCTGCAGGGAAAAAAGCTTTGTCCTACAATTTTTTTTATTTTCTTTAATATTTTTATGACGCTATGTTTAATATAAGTTTTTTTTGCAGCACATCGGCAACAGAAACTGTATCACACTTTCAGTTTTTGAAAAATAATCATTATTTAGTGTTATATCGGCAGTTATCGGATTCCGTTTTGACAGTAATCGGTATCGGTACATCAGCAAAAAAAGCTACATCGGCACATCCCTAATTGCCAACGTCATGCTATAAAATTTGGAATTTACTGACAGCATGGTTCAAGAAATAATTTGTAGCGTGTTATTAAAAAAATTTTGCTCAGGGTTCCCAAGGGTCTTTGAAAACCTGGAATATGAAAATAAAATGTCAGGACTGCAAAAGTGCTTGAAAAATGTGAAAACTTTCTTAAGTCCTGGAAATTAATTGAAAATTGTGTTTTTGCTTTCCGTGTTGGAAATCGGTGTGCAATGTATGTTGAAACACAAAATAAAACAAAAATTACAATAAGAATAAAATACAAAATAAAACGTGAGACTTCGTGTAGCCTATCATGCAGTACTGAAAGGAAAATCTGTACGGAATTGGCACCTTTGCAGCACCAGTGTGTTCTCCAGCCTTGGTCTAACCTGGGTGGCCTGGTAATTATTCATTTGTGGTCTTTGCATTTTCATTGACAAGTCCTGGAAAAATTCTGGAAAGGTCCTGGAAAATTATGTTTATGGGCGAATACGAACCCTGATTGTTGCCTTAAATTGGCTAAAAGAGTTTGCCCTGTGAACACCATAGCTGAAGGGAAAGTATGCGTAGAACCCTCGCAGATTTATCCCTTTCCCTTAGGATACAAAATCCAACAATGTTTGCTGCTCTGCGTTGGCATATTAAAAAAATAAATAAATAAATTTAGCACTGGGATAAATTTTCCAATAAAATCAGAACTGGGATACTGAGCCTGAAAAACAGTCCTAGAAACTCCTAGTCCTAGAAACCCCTAGTCCTAGTAACTCCTAGTCCTAGAAACTCCTAGTCCTCGAAACTTGACTGATGGACAGGTGGAGGAGGGCTGGACTGTCCACAATCTCCAAGTTTAAATTCTATTGTGAATGGCAGCAATAGCAGTGTAGACCAGCAAAGTAGAAGAACCAGTTTACCATGAAGCTTGAAGCAGACTGTTGAAGTCTATTTCACCTCCTTTTTAAGAACAGTCTAAAATTAGCGAGTACCACCAGCGGTGGTCCGGTTTTTTGAGAATGAGCGTTGACATTGAACTCGATTGTAATTGTGCAATGAACTCTCAAAGTAGTGTGTGCGACATCATCGTATATTTGAAGTGATTTGTAGATTCGGTCAACTAACCAGTCAGGAAGAAAACGTGAGAATTTTTGTTGGCAGGCATCCAGAGTAATTCCTTAGTCAAAGTGGCCACAGGCACCCACATTTTAATCGCCAACTAAATGCATATTGCCAAGGCTAGTGGCCGACGACAAATTTCTTCGTTATTCCAGGTTTTGTTTAAAATTGGAATATTTTACTAACCTTCCATGTTCTCACTCCTCAAGATTTCTTGTACAGAAAATGTGTAATTTGTTTAATTGACAGATTGGTACAGATCTTACTCAAAGCTTAGAGCCTGTAAGCCACCAGCAACAGATGTTTGGGGAAGCCACCTAAATAAAGGAAGTCCGACTGTGGATACCAAAAAGAAAGAGGCTGATCCACTTGCGTATTACAGTGACAAGCTAAAAAGAGGAGCCAGTGTCCAAGTGGTAACTATTTTTAATGGTGATTTCTGTAAAAATTAATGAATCTTCTTACATGCTGGCTGAACAAGGAGCAAAATTAATACCGGAGTACTGGACCACGCCCTAATATTTCTCTAGGGCCCGTAATTTACAAAGTTTTACCAAGCTTGCTTCTGGGGCCAGTAAAATAAATAAAAAACAATTGTGCATTCTCATTCAAATAGAGAAGTTTGTGATTTTTAAATTTTTTTAAGAAAATTTGTATTAACTAGATGAACCCGTGCATGCTGCATGATTGATTGAATTACCCGGTCTTAGCCTCTACCAATGCTTGGTCACATTTTTCAGTTTGACAAATTGCAATTTGCAATATTCAGCTGCTTGACTAATGCTTTATTTTTATTCTTCCGTAATGCGAGCTGGTGTGACACTCCACTGATGTCCGTGCACTGACACGTGAATATTTTATGTGATCGAAGTGTTAACGGGACTTAGCATGGGAAAAAACCAAATGTTACTTGAATTTAACACTCCACATTAACCAAACCGCCGGACCCTAGAATGCCTAGCAATTCCTCGAAAACAACAACATGCAGCTGCACACAAGGGATTCTCTAAGATTACCACACCGAGTTCACCTCTGGTTTCACCTATAACTGGATAGCATTCCTTCCACCACCAAAGAAAAGTGATGAGAGGGAGCCACCATCAATGTAACTGACAGCAGGGTGCAAAATTAGCACCGACCCACAGGACAATGTCTGTAATTTTTTGGATCTTTGGTAGTTTTGAAAATTTCCAAAACAAAACAGTAATCTCTTTAAATAAAAAAAAATCTAGAATTTTAATCATAATCTTAATGGACTGTATCATTATTTATTGTATTTATTAATCATAAGCTGCACAAAAACAAGGATAGTAACGACAAGCTGGCTTTGCGATCGTACACTTAGCAAGTTCCGTAAACAAACGGTGATGTCATCGTTTGTTGTGCATCATTTGCTTCTCAATGCCTAAAGTGACTGCTGGGTTATTGCTGACTGTGTCTGCTGTAGATCAAACTAGCTATGGCCTGTGGCAACACCAACGGAAAAGCCAATGAGGATGGCCTTTATTGTTCTTTTTTTGTGATAGTGCTTCTGACTTTGACTCAAATTTGTGAGCCGATTATTAATTCAAGCTAGTCATTTCGTTAAATAAAACTAAGCATTTGGGGAACTATTTGGCAATCAATTGTTACATTCCACAACAGACGACATCCTTTACGCACTTCTCAAAATAGCGAAAACCAGTCCACAACTTACAACTTCTCCTGCTGTCTTCATCAGGTGACAAAGAAATAAAAATAAAAGTACTAGTTACATCACACTGTACTGTCCGACGCTGATTTGAACGAAGCACGTGTGTGCGTAGCCTCCAAGAAATAGAAGGCCCGCATCTAAATGTCTTTCTTGCTACTCCACCGTGCTCGCAGCCACTCTGCCAGATCTCTCCTCACCAAATGCTGGATTTCTGGTGTCGAAGGTGGTAGGAGGGTCATTAGCTCTCTCCCAACCATTTCCTGCCTAATTATGGCTAGTGACTCGAGGCATCATAAATGTTTATCACCAACAGAGTTTGACTTAATCAGCATTGTAGTCTTCTCCCAATCAATGCTGTGTCTAGTGGCCATGTGGTGGGCTGCCACGCTGTTTTCCTCATCCTTTTTCCGGGTGTATGCCATATGTTGTCTCACTCGATTTCTTACACCTTTCCTCGTTTCACCTAGCATCACAGCCACCATAAGGAACACTATATACTCCTTCTCTTACATTCACTATTTTGTTCAAGGCTTCTTCCTCCTTTTTCGTCACTTCCGTTTTAGTGTGCACTTGGTGTATGTTTTTACCTTTCTTTTTCATAAGCCTCTTTTTTAAAACCCTCAGGGTTTCGAAAAAAGACATTAAAACCCTGTTGTTTCAGCAACTTCACTAGCTTTTCGCTCTGCTCTCCCAGCTATGTCACTCCTATTCTCCTCGGTTCGCTTCTTTCTCTTCCTCTTCCGCCATCCCTTACATATTCCTTTTTCTCCCTTCTTTCTGAATGTAAGAGAAGGAGTATATAATGTTCCTTGTGGTGGCTGTGACGCTGTATATATAGGTGAAACGAGGAAAGGTGTAAGAAATCGAGTGAGACAACATATGGCAGACACCAGGAAAGAGGATGAGGAAAACAGCGTGGCAGCCCACCATATGGCCACTAGACACAGCATTGATTGGGAGAAGACTACAACGCTGTTTAAGTCAAACTCTGTTAGTGATAAACATTTACGATGTCTCGAGTCACTATCCATACAGGGTTCAGACAAAACCTGGAGAACCTGGAAATCTCTTGCATGTTCATCAAAAGTACCCCGTTCTTTCCATGTTGTTGAATGGGAAGTGATTCAAGGCAACGGAGGTGGGAATCTCGTGCTGAATTTGACATCGCAGTCCGCTGCAAATCTTTGAAGCATGAGGTGAACTGGAAAGGCACGAGTACTCTTCTCAAGTCAAATTCAGCACGAGATTCCCACCTCCGTTGCCTTGAATCACTTCCCATTCAACAACATGGAAAGAACGGGGTACTTTTGATGAACATGCAAGGCCCAGCTTTCCCTAGAGTTGCGCATTTGGTAGGAAGAGAACTCACCGAGCGGTTGAACCATCAGTGGGGTCTCACGAGTGAACAGCACATGCAGCCCAATGAATACGGGAGGCTGCGGTCGCGTTCGAATTTGAATGAAAAACTGTGCAAAGGAGAAGACGACGTAAACATCGTAGTAAACAACGATGTAGTTGAAGTAGAAAGCAGAAAAATCCTCGAGACCTGATGAACTGGGTGGTATCGTAGACTAAAATGTAGACTAAGTCAAAACCAACCCTTTAGGAGGCTTGAAGAAGACAAGCGAATGCATGTCGAAAATGTGCTAGGTAGTACGAAGTGTATCTATATTGTGAAATTGAGCGAATGTGAGTGGTGAATGTTTTTCTGAAACTAACTCTACTCGAACTTTCGAGTTTCGCACACCCATCTTGAGCACTTGTGACAAATCATTGTTACAGGGAAAACCATCTTAGTCGGCTGTCTGAATAGTTGGGTTGTATTATTTTGATAGTGTAATTAGCAAACACCCAGCTATCAATAGAGCACTTATGATTGTATTATTGTTGTTAAAGAGAGCTGACAGTTAACAGAAATATTTGAATTCTTTACAGGAAGGAGGATATACAAAGCTCAGACCAATCCAGACTTCAAATGCACAATTTCCTGATGATTCTGAAATAGCTAATTCACAGTGCGCCTTTCGTAAGCAACAAAAGCAAGCTGAAGTGGACACTTCTGATGATTTGAATTTAGTATTTCCAAACAAAGGTGAAATAGTTTTAAAAATAGTAAATCGATCGAACTGCCGGACACTAAAAAAATGCCAGCCGGTAAATGCTTTAACATTGACTTCAGCTAATCAGCTGCCCCTTAGAAGAGCGACTGTTAACGTTGAATGGATTGAGAGATGCTCACAGGAAAGCTCTGTAAAGGAAACGGAGCCATTTGAAACTAAATTTGAAAGACAGAAGATTGGAACTAACACCGTTTCGGGTAACGCAACTCCTTGTTTAGATCTGCTGTTTGGTGCGTCAGACTATGTTAAACTAAGAGAGCAACCACAAAAAGAAATTACAGGCAGCTCCAGTTTATGTGTAAAACTATTTCCTGAGAACGAGTTTAGTCCATGTACAGAAAAAATTGTTGAATTAATCACTGAAACATTTCCAGCAGTCTTGTCTGACTTGTCATGCATCAAAAATGAAAATGTAGATAGTTTGCAAAAGAAAGATGACAAGCATAATGTTTCTGTGAGGTCTGTGCCAAATGAAATGTTAGTAGCAAGTGAGGATGATCACCATAATTCCAACACACAGTGCTCAATTCGGCAGGAAGAAAATTCATCTGAACCACCAAGCAATTCAAACCATCAAATTAACCCTTTACAACGAACACCCAAGTCTAAAAAACAATATGTTAACAAAGAGGACGATTGTTCTGATACCGAAAGTTCAGGTTTGAAACGTAAAAGTAAGTGGCTTCAGTCGCCGAACCATAATTCTTCGTCGTCTGTTAATGAACGCAAAAAGAAAAGACTGGAAGAGTAAGTAAAAGCTAACAGTGGTTGCAGGATGTGGAAATTATTTTTAGGGCAAGAACCGTTTTAAAAATATGGGCCCCTTTTTCTCAATGATATTATTTTGATTTGATGAAATGTTGCATATGTCTTTGTATTTGTTTTTTAACTAGTGTCTTCATACAGATGCACCCTCTTCATTCCTTTCTGCACATTTATCTTGGCCTATTGCTGCAATCCTATCTATTCTCCTTCCTTATTCTCCCATTACTATGTTTCAGTTCATTGACTTAGTTCTCAGGTAAAAGTTTTACAATTACCAATTTGTATGTATTATCCAATGGCGCCAAAAAGTAATCAGTAAGCCTGCACTCATACCGAATTTGGATCGGATCGGTTGCCGACATTATCGGTATCAGATTATCTGCAACTTTCGCAAAAATATCGATAACTCTGGAACTATTAGAGATAACAACTTGCGGTTTGCGGCGTTTTGCTCAGGAAATCACTGAGCATTTTTCTAGCTGATTTTTTTTATTTTATTTTAATTATTGCACTTTTGCAGAAAACTGCACAGTTGATGAAAAATTGAGGATAACATTTTGGATATTAGTATCGGCAAAATTTGTAAAACCGTTTTGGTTTCCGTATCAAATCGGTAAAGTTGGTATCCTTAGTAATCAATGTTTTTAATTGCAGCTTAATCTGATATTAAAATGTGTGTGGTGATCTTTTACTGCTTGAAAAATACGTGAACACATCATACTGCAAGAGTTCAAAAATCGTAACACCAAAACAAACCTGCACAGTCTCATTACAAGGAAATTGCAGGATTCCCACCAGCCTGGAAAACTCGGGGAATTTAAAGTACGTTTGAAACTTATGGAGAACTAGGGGAATTAGCAGATTTTTTACAAAAAAACCTGGAAAACTGGGGGGGGGGGGGGATAAGATTTTAAAAGCTTCAGCCTTTTTAACACAAAACTGGTATGATAAAATGTGGGGAAGAAAAAAATTCTTTCCTAAATTACGGTAAATAGCCTGAAAAGTGACTTCATTTACTCTGGAAAACCTGGAAAACTCAGCGAAATTGATTTCAGTATTTTGGTGGGAACCCTGTATTGTCCACAACGTCCACAAATTTTCGTGTGGAGGATAATGTAACACGTCTCCCAACTGTCTTCGTCAGACTTATTTCAAGGTTTTTCTGGAGTTTTGTCACGCACCATTCTGGTTGCTTACATTCGAAGAAGGCCACGACCACTGCGTGATCGAATGTAAATAACCAGACTGATGGGAGCCAAAACTCCCGAAAAACCTAGAAATAAACCGAAAGAAGACGGTTGGGATACGTGTTAAATTTTCCTCCACACAAACTTGTCAAATTTTTGTAGAAATTGTTGACTCTTTCCTTGTTGTGAGATAGTGCGTGTTTGTTTTGGTGTTACGATTTGTGGCCTTGCATTCATTGTAAAAAGTACTCGCGTTTTACCAAAGGGTCAATTTCAACTCGAGGTTGAAATGCGAATTTTTAGTTTTTTTCATTAATTTCGGTCGCAATTCGCTCCGAGTGCCAAGTTTTTCCTGAATTTTGTACTAGCTTTTGGTTTTGCGTTATCTGTCAAGATGAAGTCTACAAAGGTCTGCAACCCTCATCAAGCTAATGGCCTTCAAAACACTTGAACTGCTTCTCACCGCATCACACCGGGTTTTGAATAGTGTGCTCTGTGCTGCAGGGTATTCAAAATCATATTTTTCTTTCATTGGCCACTGTAATACTTTTCCAAAGATAGCTTCCTTTTGCTAATGCAGACGCTACGTCAAATTCACGGAAATTCACTTATTCACATGTAGGCTATACGAAATGCACAGAAAATTCACACGAAGTCTAACGACACAGAAAATGTCTTTTGCTTTTGCTATCGGTTGATGTTATCGATCGGTGCTTGCCCGCCATGTTGAAATGGTCGACCCGCTTGATCCACTCCTCACTCGCTGGATGCTAGGTAACGCACTCGATAAAGAGAAAGGTTTGCAGTTATGGTTGCGCGCAAAAACATGACTTCCTAGTGACGCCGTAGGCTAGACAGCTAATTTACGGTGGGTATGTCTAATGTGTGCAGTGATGCTAACGTAATCTCCGCGTTAAAATTCTTTTCTAATATCATGCATTCACTGTATACACTATCTCGATAATGCGGCTACTGACAATCCTTTGCGATAAGCTTTTAGGTATGCAATGTTCGTGCGTTATTAAAAAAATATTGCTCAGCAACTAACCCCAATGACCGTTAACATTAACGTGTAGTTCACATTTATCTAATCATCAATGTACACAGTCTATCATGGCTAGCGTTTTCCATACAACCTGAGAGTTCCTCGTTTAGCTGTCGAAAACATTGCTTGTTCTTTTACTGTCCGTCACCGCCATCGCGTCACCTCGTCGTTCAGTCGATCACGGCATCGATCTAGTGTAATGTTCATTCTTGACGATGTTGTTTGGGCGTTCCGAATTCCTGTTTCCATCCATGCACAGCGATCACCTGTTCGGTCGCCAATTTGCAGAGAGTTTGGTTGATAATTAACTCTCCACGGTGCCCCTGGATAGACTCGGTCGACTCAGATGTTAAAGAGTAATTTGGTTTATTGCACACAGCAATATAAGGACATGACATGACTGCATCTCTTTCGCGCTCCAACCTGTTACACTTTATATGTCACTTACAACAAAAACAAATACGTGTGGCGGGAATGCGTTGCTATGGTGATGTGTCCTTAGCAACTGTGCTGAAGGGTGGTTACAGGTGGGATGATGGAAACGGGTGGTTACAACATTACAAGAACATTTGAACTGCTTCTCACCGCATCATGCAGCAGCACACCGGGATTTTGAATAGTGTACTGCAGGCTATTCAAAATCATGATGTGCTGCTGCGTGATGTAGTGACAACTGTGAAGTAGTTCAAGTGTTCTGAAGCCTGTAGCCTGTTGAAGGTTGCAGATTATTGTGATTGAACGTTAGTGAAAAACTGAAATTTTACATTTCAGCCTAAACTTGAAATTGTCCCTTTGGTAAAAGCGCGAGTACATTTTGCAATTGATTGTGAAACCAAAGTAAAATACTGAGCCTATCGGCATTCACAATAGTTAGATAATTGGTTCTACACCTATTTTTGTAACTGTAGGAAGTTTCGTTATAATTCTGCATCCATCTAACTTCTGTTAACAACTGCTTTTCATTTATGACTAGTAAAATGAAATCCGGGACTGCTAACGAGAACTTTGTACGGATTGACCTCAAAAGAAAAGTTTACACTCGAGGCAAGAAGCAATTTAATGGTGGCAAGTATAAGCGCCAACAATGGAAAAATCGTCAACGCTTTAGAGAGGCTGGGAGTGATGGACCGAGGCCGCGGAAAGGAGCCTGTTTTCATTGCGGCGAGAAGGGCCACTGGGCTACGAACTGTCCTAAGAAAAAAGAAGTCTTTGGTTCGTAAATGTTTTGCATTTCTAAAATCATTGTAATCTTCCATGTGTTCTAGTTGTGCATTTCTTCATTTAATTGAAATTGTATTTTTGCAGAGGATATAAAGCCAATTAATGAAGATGATAAAGAAGACAGTCCATTTTTAAGTTTAGAAGAAGCGGCAGCTTTGGCACTTGGCATCAAACCTAAGAATCTGCCAAAAGATAATGCAGAAACTCCTCTTTCTAGTGAAGAGACAATTCCTGTTGCCAAAGAGGAAATAGTAGAACAAGATCCAATTCCAGGTAAGAGCAAGGGTGCATGCATCGTGTGTGCAGTAGGAATATACACTTTGGTCTTTAATGCTATAATGATAATTTAATATCTGCCACACTGGTACGGTACGAGATCAATAGAACTTTAAATTAGCAGATGTCAAACAAACTAAATACAGTAACCACTGCCAGCCTTCTAAGGTTGTAAAACAATGATGGAAGCCTTCAGTACGGCAAGAATCATTTGCCTTTAGAGTTCGCTACCTGTGGAGAAAGCTGCCGCTGGACGAGGGCCTTCGATTCTTATGTTCTGAAAACGTCTTGACATGGTTTTGCCTCCTCTAGTGTCACCCTATGACTATAAAATTTGGTAGTAGGGAATCCGAATACATCCGTAAACAATTTTTTTGAAATACAGTGCAAATCAGTTTTGATTGTAATTGTTAGGTACACGATTTAAAGAACGTCTAAACATCTTTTGTTACTTTCCACATTTTTCGTTATAGAATATGAACTTAGGGTTTAGACCATTGGATGGGGGGGGGGGGGGTCTGCGAAGTGGTGTATTTAAAACGTTCATTATAGATGCCAAGATCTGTTATTCGATCCGCACTTAAAAAAAGTATTGCTGTAGCACCACATAAAACAATAAAACATACAAATTTAACAATATAGTTCCACAAAACAACGGTGTACTAATAACTGCCAAGCAGGTTGCGATTTCCAGTAATGGTAGTGATAGGGATTAATCAAATTGTCTTTTAACATTTTGATTTTAGATGAGTACGACTTCTTGGAAGAACCATTTGAAAATGAAGATGTTAGTAACGAGAATTCCACTACAACAATTCCTGGAATTGAATCTGTTAGCAGTTCTACTTCTTTAGTATCCCCTTTCTTTGAGGTTGGAGCAGACGGTGCTGTAATTGGTACGTATAGTTAGTAATTTGAGTAACTGTTAAAAAAAGTAAACTATGAATGTGCAATACTCGAAATATTCGAGCCAAGTTGAGTATGTATTATGCAACTTGTATACTCTCAACTCTCAATTGTTGTACCCCCCCCCCTCCCACTTAATTGTTGTACCCCCTCCCTGCCTGTCAATGTTTGG
Source organism: Lithobius niger (assembly GCA_023313725.1). Lineage (NCBI taxonomy): Eukaryota > Metazoa > Arthropoda > Chilopoda > Lithobiomorpha > Lithobiidae > Lithobius > Lithobius niger. Next base: position 11,482 of record JAHWFP010226307.1, read on the forward strand.
TTATTTGGTTTTTATAAACAATGAAATGGCCTATATTTATGAACCAGACTTTTTTGTACACCCTGTCACTTTAGCACACCATCGTAGTGTTATATAAATAGCAAGTAGGGTTTGGTGACACAGTTGTAAAGATGACAATAACATTGATTTCACTAAAAACATCATTACCAGCACTATGAAACATTTGAATAATTTTAAAATCACAATCTTCTTCAATCATCGCACAATTTCATACATAAGACACTCACAGGCAGCATGAATGGTCCACTACCTTGTAAATACAGGAGGCTGCGTGTTCTGCCAAATTCAAATTCTGGCAAACCGCAAGAATGTGACCAGGATCCTAATTTTTCCTTTGAAGTGCCTGATGATGACAGTAGCATTGCTGTCGAAAATTAGCAAGACTCTGTGAGTGTCTTATGTATGAAATTGTGCAATGATTGATTGAAGAAGATTGTTGTTTTAAAACATTGATTTCAAGTCTCGGGAAGCCAAACGTTTGTTCGAAGCAAGTCTGCTCCTTCCCCCCACCTGCATCTTGGGGTGGAAATAATATTTGAGAGTGATACAGTAATAAGCGTTCAAAATCGTTGATACTTGCGTAGATAATTGCAAACAGGGTTTAGTATTGTCAATGTTCAAGCTGAGTGGTTATATGTGATGCGTACCTGTGCTATGTTGGGCGGGTTAAAACTTGCAAACTAGCCACCAAATGAAATTTTGTTATTGTTTTTCTCCACCAAACCACGATTACGTATTTGGTAGTTTAAATTGCAACTTTCATCTCTGAACTGGATGCACAAACAACCAAGAGTCTGTACAAGTTCACAAAGAATGTTGCATTATGGGAGAATTTTTGGTGAAATCACGAGCAAACAATACTATGAGTTTGTTGTATTTCTTCAGGCATCAATAAACACTACTGTTTTACCCAACAATTGGAACATGCATGATGGACGATTGGAGAAAATTGCTATGTACAAATCTGAAGTCCGCGCGCAACTCAGCGGTCTGGCAGATAAGGAGTCACGAGTTGTGCTGTCAACTCATGACGCCTGGTCTGTCCGTCTGCCTGGACGCGAAATATGAAAATTGGCTTCTACGGCTCGTGTAGGAATAGATCTGAGATATGCTAAGTCTCTCGTGAGTTAACTCTGGACAACCATACATTACTTACCAAAGAGCTTTGCTATCCGGATCTATTTCTCAGTTTGTCTTCCCTTCAAAGACCAACGGAATACAGTAAAACCTCTTTGATACGAACTTTAAGGGGACTGCTGAAAATGTTCTTATTAAACGGACGAGAGAAATTGGACTGCAACTTTAAAAAAATGTAGCCTACCGGTATACGGTATTTTCTTTTCATTCGTCCTTGACCTTCGCGTATGCGCAAACGGACAAAACTCTTATCACTTCCCAAGATGGAGTCAACTAGCGATTGATGTTTTGCGTGAAACAAAACTAAATTCAAGGGGGAGGAAAAAGAAACCGTTACGAACAGCAAATTCGTAAAAATAAGCTAGAATTGTAAATATTTGTTCGTCTTATCCGTACTTTCGTATTAACAGCATTCATTATATTTAGTGTTGACTGAGTTGCTGACCAACCAAAATCTTGAAAAAAGTTCTTATTAAGAGGGAATTCTTGTTATCCGAGTTCTTATTAACGAGGTTATACTGTATTATATTGTATTGTTCAGCAACAATTGTATTGTAAAATTCCTTTATTATAACCATGAACTCGCCATGCCTACAACAATGGATAGCATAGCATCCTCTGACCATTGCCTTGGCATCCCCACTCCAAAACTATCATCCCGTTCCCAGCTATCCAACTAATAAGTTGTTTTTGGTACTTTAATTTGATATTTGAAATTACTCCTCCCATTTTCTCCTCCTCGAACCCCATTTAAGTCATCATGCCCCCAAAACACCATTTGTATTCCTCCCCATCCCATTAGTTGCATTGTAGCAGATTAGGCAGTGGCAGGCGAGTACATTTAACATCAAATCCTGAACAAATAAACATCAATAGTCCTAACTTCTACTTGTAATTCTTTCTATTCATAATTCCGCCCGTAATCCAGCCCTTGACGCTATACACACTAGGATAGGTAGCTCCTCATTCAGCGACCGCTGAGTTGCGTGCTGGCTTCAGATTTGTATATAACGACTTTCTCCAGTCGTCATCATTCTCTAATTGTGTAAATTGGTAGTGTTTATTGATGCCTGAACAAAGTGACAGACTCACAGTATTGTTTGCTTGCTTCTGATTTCATCTAAAATTCACCCGTGGTGCAAAATATTCTTTATAAACTTGTACTGACTTGTGGCTTGCATACCCGGTTCAAAGATGAATGTGAATAGTTGTAATTAAGGATGCACCGGTGCGTAAAATACCAATTCCAATGTTCAATGTAAAAACATTGGCCGATGTCCGATTCCGATATCTCGTGGTACGATGTTTAAGACAGTAAAGTGAAACTTAAGTTGCATTTTTCATGGAGTCACAAATAATGAAGAGGATTTCACAAATAAAACTTAAAATTTCTGTAGCCTAAAATTCAGCACCCAGAAGTTAATTATAGGCTATAGGCTATCTGTCAAAAAAAATGATTTAATAAAATTGTGGATATCCGATGTTTTGACATCTGCTGCCCAAAACTGATCCGATGCTCCGATGTAGCCAAAAAAGGCCAATTTCCGGTGTCGGATGCTAACGTCGGTGCACCTCTAGTTGTAATTGTAATTTGTAATGCCAGTACTAGTAAACGAAAATTAGGTAACAGATATTTTTAACAAGTTTACGGTGCTAATTCAGTTACATCATCACTTGCTAAGCAACTGACTCTTTAGCTGTCAAGCCTTGTCCGGTTTCATTTGGATAATTGGTTCATAGTAATCGTTAGCCCTCTCCAATGTCAATCCGGTGGCCGTCGCCACTTTGCCAGATGACCTAAAAAACAGTACTCGCGACATACCAAATACTTCTTGCACTATGAATGGTTTTTCTAATATATGCATTTATGGAAATGTAAAATTTTCTTTTGCTCCAGTATACTATTTCAGAAAAGGCTGTTGTATAGCACAACACCGCAAACCGTTTGTTTCTAGCTTGTACAGTTCCCGAGATATCTCTGTTTGAGTGTACTTCTCTATTGCTAGTCGCCGCTTTGGCGAGTACGGCTAAATTTAAGTCGCCAGTCGCTGATTTTCACTCGCTAAATGGCGAGTGGCGACCGACATTGGAGAGGGTTGGCAATCGTGTAAACATGTGTCAGTATAAGTTTTCTCCTTTGGATTTCAGATACACCAGAGATAGTGTATAATACTCTTAGCAAGTTTGGGTACACAAGTTTCCGTCCAGGACAAGAAGTTGCTATAATGAGAATCCTCTCTGGTATTGTATTGTTTCGGGCTAAGGAATTTTAACAAACACAGCAAAACTGCTTATGTGCTTGTACTGCATGCTTCCAAATGTCATCTTCTTGGGTTTATTGTTAAAAACACTAGATCAGTTCGTATTTCTTCAGCTAGTACGAAATTCTATTTTTCTACATTTCTTGCCTTTACTGCAGTCATTTTTAGAGGTGGGGCTACAACAAGATAGATTATAATACAGAGATGCTAAGTCGACGCCTACTAGTTCAGACTCATGAGAAATTTTTTATTATCTGTTTTTATCGTTATTCGTATTATCGTGCATATAAACCATACTTTTTTTTAATGTGTTTGTTCAAAAAAGCAACTTGCAGTTTAAACGTGCACATATTGCAGTAATTTCGCTAGATATTGACATTCAAGTAGACTTACACCATTTTAATCAGTTTTTGCCAGCTTTCCAATGGTTCAAACCACAACTCGATAGCTGCAACCATTTGGCAGTTGTTTATTAAGAAAACATAAAACTTGTAAAACAAACATGGTCTGCTAATGGATAAGAAAAATTGCTGGTGTTTTTAAAAGGTCTAGTGTATGCACACCATAAAGTGCTTGTCTGTTGCTTAATCACTGTGTTGTCTTGCATATAAGATGCACCCAGAAAAAAAAAACTTTACAAAAAAAAAGTACGCAGAAGCAAAGTTTTTTTCTGCACGCTCTTCATTTGATAAATACACTTCCACAACTTTATAGATTCTAAAGAACTAGTCGACTTATAATCACCACGTTTATCGACGGTTACCAATTTTTCAGGTTTTCTGCACAATTCATGACCTGTAAAGATGTTAAAATGTTGATATTAATTAATCAACAGACAATCACTTTGTTGTAATGAAACGTTAGTTAGCTGAAAATAGCTAGGTTCGGCTCGCTGAGAATTTACAATTGTACTATTTCAACCTGTAACCGTGCGACAAACACTATAAACATGAATCTGACAACGTGGAAAGTTAAATGTAGTACTAATACGTAAATATAGTCCCGTTAAAATTAGCAGTGACCATAAAGTTCACTGACATCGATACTGGATCGGGTCGGTAGCCGATATTCGTGCTATCGGAGCGGTATCACCAACTTTCACTAAAATATCAATAACACGAGAACCGTTTGAGATTACAGCATGCAGTTTTCTGTGTTTTTCTCAGGAATTCACTGCGTAACTTCTTAGATATCTTTTAACTATTGGTTACTATTTTCATTTTTTTTTATTTTAATCATTATCGGATTTTTGAAGAAAACTACACCATTGTTAAAAAAAATGTGGGTTAAAATTCTGGATGTCTGCATCAGTACCAGTATCGGCGAATTTTTTTAAACTGGATCGGTGCAGCCTTAATGACCAGCAATTTTTCTTAATATCTATTTGGTGACAATGTTTGTTTAAAAACTTAATTTAGAAATAATTTCAGAACAGTTGTAGCTAACTTGTGAGTTGCATCATTGGGAAGCTGGCAAAAAAATGGTTAAACTGGTGTATTTCTATATCAAAACTAAAGCTGTACTGAACACACATTTTTTTTAACCGAACTGAACCAAACCAAACAATTCTTTAATGATCCGAACACCGAACATGTCTGAACCTAACAAAAATATACCAAACCAATCAACCTGTAAAATAGAATTTTAAAATAACCTGGCTCACAAAGATTCACATTTAAAAAGTCACATCGCTCAAACCCAAACATTCAGTTCCTGCTGAGAGGAGAGTTTAATAAGTTGCTGCGGGAGAAGTGGTGTACTCACCATCAAGTTACAGAGGCTATGGCCGCATTCCAACGAACGATAGCAGCAGACGAACGATCACGACGAAGTAAGCGGTGATGTGGTAGCCTGATGAAGACAGTCCATCTTTCTGAGCCCCTCCAACTCCAGAAAAACCGGACTGTCGAAAATTTGCATGGATATTGGAATGGTAAATATCCTTTACTTTAAAATCTAAGCATACAAAACGTAAACAAAGAGTCATATTTACTAAGTACAAGTTTCTCAACAAACACTGTGATGTTCACACGGACTTGCAAGTGAACAGATGTGAAAACTTAAGTTTCAGCACAAAGAAATCTCCCTTGTCTTACATTTCCCTCATAACTTCTGAACGGTGGGAATTTGTGGTTTGGACCATCAGAAAGCTGGTGAAAATACCTTCTAAATGGTGTAGTCAGACATCAAAATCCGTCAACTAGAAGTGGAAATGTGTTCGGTATTTTTCTTTTAAAACACCTAACCGAACACCCTCTGTTCGGCCATGTTTGGATCGGTACAGTCTTAATCAAAACCCATCAATATTTAGCGAATTTATCTGTCCCAACATTCGGCAAAACCAAATAAAAATTAAGCCTTTTTACTCACTGGTAGTAAAAAAAAAAGTTATAACTTCTCGCATGCTTGAAGTATGGTAATGAAACCTGTGTTAATTTTTATTTCAAACTTGAGCTGCCCTCATTTTCCATTTTTTATTTTACTAGATTGGCTGGAGGTTTTTGATCTGACGATCAATAGAAGACCTGTTTATTTAAAACAATGATTTCATTGCTGTCACATGCAGGCGCTCCCGTACTTGTTACATTTTTGGGCGCACCTATCCCTAAAGAGTTAAGGGTTTCTCAAAGGATTTGTGTAGTTTGCAGGTTTTTTTTGTTTTTTTGTATATTTTGGTCTCATTTGTAGGTGCGGTTTATACGCTAGATAATACGGAGATTTAGGGAGAACGATATTTTTGTAAGCTTGGATATATTCAGATACGTGCAGTTGTGTATTCACACATATATTATTAAAAAATGTATACATAAATGTTGCACTTTCTTCATAGGTTTTTAGTGTTCCGTTAATAGGAAGTAATTAGGTTTCGGTATCAGTAATTGAGATCAGGATTCAGGATTAGCCAAGTTTTTTAATGATTGACTTCAGTATTGGCTCGGGTGAAAAGGAAGTGCTCAGCCCAATCTTACGAAGCAGGCATTGGCTTATTTTTGGCGTGACAAATAAAACTGCCATCTCCTTCTTCAGAACATTTTATAGCTTTAGTGACAAGTTTTTTTTTTTTTCAGGCCTTTCTACCCTATTAGTATTAGCCACAGGAGCTGGTAAGTCACTTTGTTACCAGCTACCTGCTTACATGTACGCCCAACGTTCAAAATGTATCACCCTTGTCATTTCACCGCTGGTTTCACTTATGGAAGATCAGGTTATTAATTTTGACCATTATTTTTACGATACTAAGCATAATTGTAATGTTTGTCAATGGTTCTTTATTTATGTATTAAATGTGTGTAATATTGTTTGTTTCCGTCTCAGGTCACTGGTCTTCCAGCTTGCTTGAGAGCATCTTGTCTCCATACTGGACTTAGTCAAGTTCAGCGGCAAAAAGTATGTGATGCTGTTACTAGAGGAAAAGTTCATGTTCTTCTAATATCTCCCGAGGCTGCTGTGGCAGGGTCTTGCCTTCCCAGAGATATGCCACCAGTTGCATTTGCCTGTATTGATGAAGCGCATTGTGTTTCTGAATGGTCACATAATTTTCGACCATCGTACCTGCGCCTCTGCAAGGTGAGTTTAAAGAGTCCTATTGCTTGTGAGATTGTAGCCTGACTGAACTCGGGGCTCACTTGGCGTCCTTTACTGATTTGTACACAGGTACATGTGAAGATGTTAGGTTCGACATTTCATTGTTAGTACTGACCATGTATAAACTACACATGATTACCTCAAAGACAAGTAATAGTCTATGTGCGCTAGTTTTCTTTTACTGAAACTTGTGTCATTTTGATAATCCATTCAAACAGATTTCGTATAAAATTTACCATATTTCTCCGTATATAAGACGATACTTTTTATCAAATTTATACCATTAAAACACCAGCATCGTCTTATACTCACGTGCAAACTCATATAACTTGGGTAATTTTGGTCAATTTTGATGTTTGAATACACCATTCGAATAGTTTTTTCGAGAGCTATCCATTGCCATTGGTGCTAATTGCAAGCCATTTGCTCAATTAGTCATCTATCTTATAATCGCAGCCATTTATTTCTTTGGAATATGCGAGCCCAAAAATGCTACTCTTGCTATATCTAGTCGTCTTACATTCGGAGAAATACGATACTGCCATTGAATAGAAATGCTTCTGTATTGAATTTTAATCACGTAAGTTCCAGGTTCTATTTTGCCATGTTCTACTCTGGCATAAATTAAATTTATATTACATTGTAAAAATGCTGGCTTAAAATGCAAATCAGTTTGAGCCTGGCGTATGAAGTAAATGACCGTAGCCTGGGTGTTGTACATTACAAGAAGATGAATTTGTTAAACATGGTGTTATAAACTCTCAGTATAAATTAATTTCTTTGCAGGTTTTGCGTGACAAATTTAAAGTGAAATGCATCATTGGACTAACTGCCACAGCAACAAAGTCGACCGCCCAAGATGTTGCTAATCATTTAGGAATTGATCATGATCCGAGTGCAGTCGTGCACCAGTTCCATTTCCCCGACAATCTTTTCCTTTCTGTCTCTCGAGATAAATACAGAGATGAGGTAATTGCCTTAGTTGTTTGTGTAAATTTTGCCGTTAAATGCCCATGGCTTATCCAGTTAATTTTCAAAACTCAGGGGTGGACATTAAATAAAGCATAACCCTTTATTCATAACTAATGCTGTACCGAGCAGGATTTTTCTTGCTGAGCCGATGCCGAACTGATTTTTTCAAAATGACTTGCTTGCCGAGCCGAGCTGCCAAGCATTGTCTGGAAAAAAAAAATAACCACACTGAAACAAAGGTAGATCCCTAGCGTAGGACTGGACACATAGGCGCTGACACAGTATTTTAAAACCTGTTTCAATAGAATACTTACTCTTTTTTTACAGTCTCGGGGAAAGTGTGAAATGAATAGACCTGCTCTTAACTAATCATGTGTCATGTCTGTGTCTCAGGAGTAGAAAAGCTTGGCTCGGTTTGGTTGCATATTATAAGATAAAAAAACTCGCCAAGCTACCGATTACCAGTTTAAATGATTGAAGTGTTTAGTTAATTTGCCACAGAAAAACAATGATTTAAGAGGATCTTGGTTGATTTCATTAAATATATGATGCTTTTAGTTAAAAGTGCTTGCCGCCAGTTAGTTTTCCTGTACGGGTCAGTAAATGTTGGAAAGGCAGTCATTTCTGACTATCTTTAAAATGCCATACTTCCTTTAGTACTAGCTTTCTCTTAATTTAATGCTCTTATGCCCAAAATTTGCAACGACAGACACCAGACACGTTCGAGTTTCCTCCCCTCGATCTAGGCGTAAGGTTTTGCACGGATTTTTGCCAAAAACTTGTGTTATTCGGTTGTCCTGTAAACCTTGATGCGAACCCAAATGTTTCGAGGAATGTTTCGACAAATTTGTGGTACTCGGACTACTGCGTCGAATTACTGTTTGACCGGATTTCCGCCAAGTCCTGTGAATCGTAAGAATGGTAGGGTCTGAATACATAAGACAAATTTCCCATGGGTTCTTAATCCCTACATTTCTACAGGCAGAGTGTACACCTTTGGGCATAAAAAAATGATCGTTTTCGTTATACTGGGGCTTTAAACTATGCCATTCAACAATGCCACTCTTTGGCATCAACAATACAGAATTCCTTCCACCTTCAGTGATGTATGTTCTTATTTACAACAGGGAAAAACTTGGTATTGTCGTCGAGGTACTTGAACCTTGATACAGTGCGCTCATTTTTTATGCCCGAAGGTGTACATCACGAGTTTTCTTCAAATGGTAACACAGCACGACATCCTTTAAGGAGTAGTCGTACCAGATTTTCCATTTTTTTTAGCACAAAGCACAAAGTTTACTACAGAGCACAAACACCGATCCAACTCCATCGATGCCCAAAGCAATTGTGATGTCCTAGCATGCTGGTTAGTAGGAAGCATGCATGACACCATCTGGTGGGGAAGCCAGGCAAAGCTTTAAAATTGGTTAAATTTAGGCATAAGAGCATTAAATTAAGCAATTTAAGCTAGTACTAAAGGTAAATATTTTAAGGTAGTAAAAACTAATTTAAAATAAAAAAAATTTTGTTTTCCTGTTTTTTTCCCTCGTGCGAGACGTTTTACAACATTCACTTAAACCTACGTAAATACCTACGCTATGTAAATATGTGGGAAGCACGGAAATACTGAGAGGATATGTCCTTTTAGTTTTATAGCAGAAAAACTATGATATACAAGGCGGGCTTTAACCTTAAAAAGCCAATTTTAAGCAGGTGGGCTTTAGCTTCACGTGTGGACATTTTCACGACTTAGGGTGTGTAACATGTATTTGCTGGTTTTTATTGCTTGCCAGTCAGGAGGCATCTGTGCATTGAATGTTGCTTCCCCGTAAAATAATTCTTTAACTTTTAGGAGACTGCTTGTTTTGGCGAATAGGAAGCTTTCTGTGTTCATTTGATGTCCCTCATTCCCTGAATGGATACTTCTCGAATAATTGCAAAATCATTCTTGTTTTAGTGGCTTGCAAGAAGTTGCTGGAAACTTTTAAATGTGCATAGAGCTCTTCCCATGCATAACTGTTTTCAGTGTTTGCCATGGTTTAACTATCTGGATGTATTTACAAGTACCAAAGGATCCAGAAGCCTTGAATTTACCGTATAGCTCCAAATATAAGACTAAAAACCGAGCTAAAACGAGTAAGAATTTCATGACTGTATATTGTAGCGTCTTATATACGGTAAATTCACGGCTTCTGGAGCCTTTGGATAGCTTTGCAAACCTCCTAAAAATGCATTAAAGACCCTAACAATGTATAAATTTGGTGGCTTTTCCCCTATTTCCACGTTTTCAACCAAGAGTGACTTTCATGCCTGAGATGAGTAGCATTTTTGGGTTCACATATTCCAAAGAAATAAATGGCTGTGATTATAAGACGGGCCACGGGTGACTTTAGCAAGGCTTTCATAAGGTTTGGTATAATATTTATTAGTTTGTATGCTAGTAAATTCACCTGGTCCTGGATTCAAAACCCAAAATTTTAATATTAGCTCCGCCTTTGGATTGCTTCCTGAGGCCATTTTCAAAATATACATAGTTTTTGCTAAATAATCCAAAAACTATTTAACCAACTGGCACGAGATGAGCACCTTTGGATAGCTTGCAGAAAAATGATCGAAATGGTGTATTCAAACATCAAAACATGGTCAGAATTTGACCTAGTTATGGCTTTGCACGCAAGTATAAGACGATGCTGCTATTTTAATGGTATAAATTTGAAAAAAGTACCGTCTTATATTCGGATTTATACGGTACCGTATTTCTCCGAATATAAGACGATACTTTTTTTTTCTAATTTGTATCATTAAAACAGCAGCATCGTCTTATATTCGCGTGCAAACCCATAACTCGGTCAAATTTTGGTCGATTTTGATGTTTGAATACACCATTCGAATCGTTTTTTCGAGAGCTATCCATTGGTACCAAGTTTAAGCCCTTTGCTCAATTATTTTTTGGATTATTTAACAAAAACTAAATACATTTTGAAATTAGCCTCGGTAAACAGTCCAAAATCAAAGATATTATTAAAATTTTGGTCTTCGAATCCATTACCAGGTAAATTTATCAGTATAATAACTAATAAATGTAATATCAAGCGTTATGAAAGTCTTGTTAAAGTCACCCGTCTTATAATCGCAGCCATTTATTTCTTTGGAATATGCGATCCCAAAAATGCTACTCGTCTTATATTTGAGTCTTCTTACATTCAGAGAAATACGGTATATTATGGAGAGTATGGTGGGGGGGACCCGAATGCTCTCAATATTTGGCCCGTACACGGTGATTAAGAGTTGGCGTTTGCTTTATAGTTTATCCAATCAATTAATGCCAACACAAGCAAACTGCCTGGGATTCTGAGTCTCCCTGTAATGTGCGGGGCATCCTAGGGGCTGTTAACAAACATCGGCATTGTCTTTTACTCCTTAAATTAATTTTGTTTGCTGTGTAGGCCTTAGTGGAACTTCTGAAAGGCGACCGGTTTGCTGATTGTTCTTCCATCATCGTTTATTGCACAAGACGAGAACAGACTGAACAAATTGCTACTTATCTGAGAACAACATTGCAAGATTCTGTGGATCAAATGCCTCTTAAAGGTTCGTGATTCCACTTGCACCCTTCAGCCTATTTACCTACCTTTTGTGCACATTTTCTTGAACCGAGCCTTTGTGTTTATTGTCCACCTTTTCTCACGAAAAGCTTATTTTGCAGAAAAGAAGAAACGCCGTCAACTAAGCTGGACTGCAGAGGCTTATCACGCAGGGTTGACAGCAGCCAGGCGGCGAATGGTCCAGAATTTATTTATGTCAGGTAGGCTATTGTTTCAGCAGTGGCTCTGATTTAAAGATATGTATTTTAAAAGTCTTGCGTTTTGTGATTCTTTAGGCAAGCTTCGTATAGTTGTAGCTACAGTTGCATTTGGGATGGGTCTGGATAAATCAGACGTAAGAGCCGTTATTCATTACAATCTTCCAAAATCGTTTGAGAGTTACGTTCAAGAAGTCGGCAGAGCAGGCAGAGATGGCCTTGACTCCCACTGTCATGCCTTCTTAGACTCGGAGGTAAGCAAATAAATGTGGTCTGTATTCTTCCTGTGATGTAGGCTTGCCATAAGAGAGCCACATAAACATTTTCTTCTTCATAACTTCAGGGTCATGATATTTGTGAACTACGTCGTCATGTGTTTGGTAACTCGTGTGATCGTTCTACATTACGAAAGTTGCTTAGTAAAATTTTCTACAGTTGCAAGTGTAAACAAACTGAAGAGCTGCAAAGTAGAGAGGTAAGAAGTATAACTTTGCTTTTTTTTTTTGTAGTTTAAGAAAATGATTTTGCTGATAGTAGTACCATGATAATACCATGTCAGTCTTCAGCTTTGGAGATGGAGAAAATCAGATGAATTATGGGTGAAGGAAATGCTCAAATAGAAACCCAGTGGCTGATCTTGAATGCACCAAAAGTCGTAGGCAGTGCATTTTTTAAGTACTGAAAGTAATGATGAGACACAATAGTCCATTAACAATACAGAAATGTGCCCAATGTGCAGTGTATTTATGGTGGCGGACCTAAACCACGAGGGAGTTCAGAAGAACTCACCTAAGTTCGGTATGTTGGTTAACCCTTCCTCTAAGGATGGATGTGCCAAAATGTGGCCCGCTCTAACTTCATCATTAAATATACAGCTCTTCTTCTGGTCAGATTAAAAACTTACAGCTAAGTCCAGTAAACCTACGACTACAAGTCCAGTAAAAACAACATGGGGGCAGGGCAATAAATTGCCCTGCCCTGCTGTTGTCTTCAAATGATTGTAATGTCATGAACTTTGTCATGTGCAGCTGTAGAGATTTGAACTCTAAAACCGACGAGCTTCTCTGCCATCTGAATTCGCACAGTGTCGACTTCTTCTTATTGACTGAAACTTGGCTTAATCCCACCATACTTGACAAAGAATTAGTTCCTGATGGATACCAGATTGTCTGACTCGACAGACTACGTACAATTCATGGAGGGGTGGCTGTCCTTGCTAAGTCACTTTTTGATTTGAGTGTTGTGTCTGAATTTAGAGGACACTTGGTTGAAATTTTGTGCATCAAGGTTCGCGCATCCGCTCCATTCAACATTGTTTGCTGCTACAGAAGTGGAGACAATGGTGAGGACTGATTGCGAGGTTTTAACCTATCTGCACAGCTTTCACCTCCAGTTGCCACGCATTCTTTGTGGAGACTTTAACGCACGTTTTATTCATTGGAATGATAACACACTCGCTGCCGGAGCCCAGGAATTTGACGAAACCCTCCTAGAACTGATTCTTGAGCAGGGCTGGGAGCAACATGTCGTTAGGCGTACGCGCACTGTTCCTAACCAACAGCCAGCCATTCTCGATCTGATTCTTACTTCAGATGACTGCCCTGTCTCTATCATTCTGCCCCTCTGGGAAATAGTGATCATGATATTCTCTCTTGGAACATTTTTATTTCTTCCAGAAATAAAAAGACAACACACATCAACTTTAAGAAAGGGAATTACACTGAGATGAACAGTGCTTTTGCGACTATCAACTGGGATCTCGAATTTGCAAATAAATCGGTTGATGAATGCTGGGAAGTTTTCAAAGATGCTGTTCACCTGCAAACTGACCTTCATGTTCCAAAGCAAGCCAATACTATCAAGAGGGCACCTCTCCCACAAAATATTGTCAGTGCACTCAAACAGAAATAGCATTTGTGGAAAATGTACAAGGCTACAAAGACTGAAGACTCCTTTGAAGTTTTTCGCTCCTTTCGGAACAGTTTTACTGCTGCTCTTAAAAAACATAAAATGGAGAAGTGCAATTCCATACTCCAGGACTGCAAGAGGAATCCCCGCGCTGTTTTTGGATACATTAACAGTAAAAGACAAAAGCAGCTACAACTGAGCCGTCCGAGTTATGGTGGATCCATTATCACCTCTGCTGTTGACAAGGCCAACATTTTAAATAACGTGTTTACTAAAACGACTGTTCGACTCCCTGAACCTCTGCGTATTGAGGGACCCATGAATTGCAACTTCGTCAGTACCAACAAGGTCGTAGATATGCTGCAAAACCTTAATGTCCGTAACGTAAAGCTGCTGGGCCAGATAGCATTTCTCCGTGGGTTCTAAAGTTCTGCAGCATTCATCTTGCCCCTGCCCTAAGATGGAGTCGGGATCTGTTCCTGAAGACTGGAAACTGGCCAACATTACGCCTATTCACAAAAAAGAGACTAAAACCTATCCCACAAATTATCGGCCTATTAGCCTTACGTGTGTTGCTGCTAAGGTTTGTGAAAGGGTGGTTAACAGTTTGATCGATGATGAATTGCAAAATAGTGGCTTCTGTGATACATTTAAGTAGGTTTTGCCAGTCCTGGGCAAAACACAATAAAGCCTGACGCAGTCCTTAAAGGGTTGAACAGTCTCTACTATCCAATCAGATTTTTTTAAGGTCATCTTTGGCATTATCATTTTCCTACCCAGTTACACTATTGAGATCTATTGTCAACTTTCTGCATATATGGCTTTGGCTTGCATTGACTCGGCATCTCTGAAATTGTCTATCCTGGGTTCACTGATTTTCCATGCCGTGCTTCAGTTTGGAGAATTGTGGGGTCCAAGACGAATCGCACTCAATGAGTCAATGACTGCGAGTTATGTATCAAGCCTATACTCAAAGTGGCAATGAAAAAATATACACTACACTTAAAGATTTCAAAACAAATAAATAAAATGTTTTGTAAATGGTAATACAGTATGTGTCGGACAAAGTTCTTGGTTACATTCATAATAATTGTGAAGCATGGAAGGGCAATAATTATTACATTATTTACAGAAATGACAGTATTTCAGTAAACACTTGTTTGTTGTCTCGTTAGGGCCAACCTACAAAAACTGCTAATAGTCCACACAAAACCGCAAAGATTTTCAAGCTCGGTCAAAAACGTGTCTGTCCGGGCCACGAGGTTGCTGTCTGCATTGATAGTTTAGTGCGTGAATTGGACATGAAGCAAGAGAGTAAGTATCAACTATTAAAGCAATTAATTTTAAAGATTTATGTTTGTGTGACTTGTGTGATTGTGTTACGTTGGGTTTTTGTAGATATTGCTACCTTGCTGAGCTATTTGGAATTGGCTCCTGAGAAATGGATAGAAGTTTTAAGTCCCGTTTACAGCACTTGTACTCTTCGAGCGTACGGCGGACATAAATTACTGAAGGCAGCTGCAAGAAAGGTGGCATATTAATTAAGGAAAATTCATAAATTGATATCCTTCCTCCTTTTTTCCCCAACCCAAGAAGTGACTTGAAAAAAATGAATAATATTTCAGTTCTTTGTGTTCGTCTTTAGTGTCCTCCTCTGGCAGCAGCCATTGCTCTTGATCGCCTGAAAGGAATTTCCCACGAAAACAGCACCGAGATTGTATTCCCAGTTGTTTCAGTTGCATCACAAATGGGATGGGATTCTGGAATTGTCAAGCGAGAACTGAAAGCTCTTGAGTGGAACACAGATTTGTTGCAAGGTGATTGATTTCTTTTTGTTGAGAGCGTAGATGCAGAAACTTAGGTAACCAATGATTACTGGAACATTGTCATACTGCTATATGTAAGAAATTGCGTACGAGTTTCGAACAGTTTCATTTTAGAATTTCGAATGAAGTGCTTTCCCGCTATATGAAAGAGAATAGCAGGTACTGTGCTCAATACTTGATCTGAAATTCATTCCCAACATCCCACAGATTTTTTTTCAAGCAGTGTTAAACTATTAAAGAACTACTAAAGGAGTAACCAAAAATTTTTTTTTTTAATTAATTTCTTTTGAGTCTTAATTTCTTTTTGAGAAAGTCAAACAGGTGGTGGGAAAAATAAAGTCATTGGCCACAGCTGTCAAAAATCCCTACGCTTTTAAGCTTAGTGTGCCAATAATTTATCTTACATACTAAATTTGTACTTAAATTTGTTGTTGTTTTGGTTTAAGGAATGTGTAGCATGTGAAACCATTATTAAAGTTTGAATTTACTGGTAGTAAATTTTGTTTTCTTGCACAATATGAAAAAATTATTTATAATTGTGTCCAGTGAAAGAGAAATTAGTGTGTGGTGGTGTTCATTGAAACTAAAAACAAAAACAAAGGAAAATTAGTCCTTCATTCATTACGGCCAATTTGGTCTGCAAACCTGGTCGATTGTCAAAGCTGTGGGGAAGGTGCGATTCTTAAGGTGAGACCCCTCCACAAGGGGTACTGCACCTTAAGAAGTCTCATGGTAGGGAGTACTTATTTTTTCCTTTCCATCCATTTTCCATGTCCTTCTTTCCCAACTGCCTTGCTTTCGGTCACCAAATGTGGCTAGGACAGCACAAATTTTCTGCTCGTACAGTTGCAAGTTAATATTTTGTCCTATATTATGTGCTCGTCATGTCCAAATTTTATGTTTGGGAGGTATCTATGCACATGTTTCAAATGATTTCACAGGCAAGGCATTGTCATTTCATTTTGCTGGTTTTGCCATAAATATACATTTGGTCCCTGACCTCGTGAAAACCTTTTTTGATGAATTAAAAAATAAAAAATTAAAAAAAGCTTTTAACTAATTAAAAAAAAAATGGTTCTCAGGCTCCACCGCACCAATTTTTTTCTAGAAATATAAAGAAATGACTTGGCAAAAATCTATGGCAACAACTCTTAACCATCACTATATCCATCCACGGCATAACTTTGTTGCAGCAGACTGGGATTTCATCAATAATGCCATCAGCAGCATCTATTGGAATTCTAAGCTAGCTAAGCGACATGTAGGCAAGCTTGAGATATCCTTCAAGACTTCCTCACTGGCCTGTGTAATACTGACATTCCTGCAAAGAAAAGCAGACCTAGGAAGGCTAAATCGCCTCCTTGGACAGATTACAATATCGGGAAACTTCTCAACCTAAAAGGTAGACTGTGGAAGACTTACAAGACATACTCTACACCAGAAAATTGGACGGTATTCACTGACACTAGCAATTTACTCACTGACAACGTCCGCAATATGAAATTTTCGTTTGAAGAATAGCTACTTTCAAAATGCAGGAGCAATAATAAGCTCCTCTACTCTTTAGTCTTTACTTTCATAGTAATTAGTAAGAGCCCTACTGTCACCAGTCTACAAGATGTTACCAGCAAATTAAATCGATACCTCAGTTTTGTTTTCAATAGCACTGGACCCATACAACTGCCTGATGTGCTTGTGCAAACTAATTTTCTCTCCACTAGGACTGTGACTCCTTTAAATCCCCATGCTCAAAGCTTGCTCCATCACTATTGCGACACCTCTTACCATTGTTTTCCAGAAGTTTACTGATGAAGCAGTTATTTCTGAAGACTGGAAAAATGCCAACCATCATCCCCAACTTTAAAGCTGGTGACCGCCAAAGCTCAATAAATTATCGCCCCATCAGCCGGACAAGGCAAAACTGTTCGAAAAGCTTGTGAAATATCAGCAATATCATCAGTACGAGGCAACATGGTTTCTGTGCATGGTAGATTTGTCAAAGCAACCTCATTGAGTTCTTCGGCTTCTTGCCCAACGCTATGGCAACTGTATCCCCTGTGACGTCATTCTCCTTGATGTCCAAAAAGCTTTCCACACTGTTACCCGCGGTTTTCTTCGAAAACTTGAAAACCATGCCGTCACTTTAGAAACCTGCTTGATTGGCTTAGAAGTTTTCTCTCTGGTCGCAACCAACAAGTGGCTTACGAAGGAAGTACCTCAGACTGGGACCTTGTCCTCAGTAGTGTTCGTCAAGAAACATTTTTGGACCCCCCTGCTTTTCTTACTTTCATGGTTCACGGCATCCTATATTTTTCTATATTTACTGGAAAAATCCTATATTTGGGTTTTTGAGAAACCAATAATACACCCGCTTAATTTTGTGCTCTTTTCTTAAACATCTTGGCCCCTCTTTTGGCACCCATGGACATCGCCTCAAGCTACAGTGCACACGTGTGAACACTAATGTCGGGAAGCACTTCTCATATTGTGTGATTGGCCACTGGAACGAGCTACCACAGAATGTTGTTAAAGCCAAATACGTCAACGGCGAGACATAATTTTTGACAAAATACTTTCCGCCAAGCAGTCAATTGTCTCTGCTCATCCAAACTTACAAGCTTGGCGTTGTGTTGTGTGTATCTTTAAAGTTTAAGTCTTTCACATAATTGACAAGATTTTGTACGGTAGGAATTCATGTTGAGCATAAATAGTCAGCAAAGTGAAATAAGCAATACAAAACGTAGATTATAGAACTGATAAATATAAAACTCGCCCAACTTGGTAAGGTTGTCATTACTCAATATATCGACACTGTTCCCAATGGCATCCTCAGGAGGTGAAAAACATGATGATGAGATGGTAAAGGGTTAGAAGATGAAATGGTTGGTGTGTGTGTGAAGCAAAAGGCATTCTTGGAGATGGAAGTGGGCACAGTGATGCAGGTGAAGTCGGTAATAGGTGGGGGATGCTGGAGGTTGTTGGCTTTTTTGAATGAATGACCTTTGTATGGTTGTCCTGATGCGGTAGTATTTTTCAGGCAGAGAATGGATGCTTGTGTCCAGTTGGGTTTATGGTCGGCGTCTATAATAAAGTGCACTGCGAGTGAATTGTCGGTGTCAAATTGGTCTAAGGCTGTTTTGTGTTGGTCATAAAATGGAATTTGTGTTTCTCCTGTGTAACATTGCGTGCACTGAATGCATGGAATTTTGTAGATGCAGTTGCGTGAGAGAAGTGGTTGTTTTGATAGTTGTAGAGTGAAGTGTACATGAAAGTTAAAATTCATGGAGAATGCATTTGATGTGGTATGATGCGGGACACAGACAGTATTTTTTGACATTTTTAGGCCTATTGTCCTGGTTGGTAGATGAATGTGAGAGGTGGCATGCATGGTGAAGTTGGCTAGGGGTGTGCGAGTAGAATAATTTTAATTCGAGTCAAGCCGAGCCGAGTTTGCAAACGAAGAATCGAGTATTAAGCCGAGTTCGAGTATTTGATGAACACACTTATTTGGCAAGTGTCGATTTTATTTGTTAGTGTAATAACAACTAAGATGCTGTTTAACGGACTGTGTGGGTCAACGTCTGCAACTAGTTTTCCAGTTTTTAGCATATACCTTTAAAATAGTTTGAGCTAGTGACTTAATTCACACCACTTGAAAGCTCTCGTCAAGACGATGAATTTGGTATATTTGAACGTCAAAAACGGTCAAAAATTGGCGAAGTTATGGCATTTTCACCGGATTCGAGTTTTCCGAGTATGAATGCAAGCGACGAGCCGAGTTCGAGTACAAATTGCATACTCGGCTTGGCTCGAATTTTTCGAGTATCGCACATCCCTATTGGCTAGGTATCCATTTTTCGATATGTTTTAATTTTTTAGCAGCTGTAGGGTGATGGTTTTGCTGGAGGTGTAACTGGAGATGCGGTGGGCTTCATTATGTATAATGTTACATAGATTATTCATCAGCCTTGTAGTACCGACTAACTTCAAACCTCAGCTATCACAATGGCGTGCTATTAAAGGCCATTTACATCCATTTTGACATGCGTTTCACTTTTGAATCACTTAAACAATAACTAAACACAAAAGAGTGAATACTTTACGTACGTCCGATGCAACAATTTCATTATTGCATCACCAAAACACGTAATGGGAGCCATCATTGTTTCGCGCGGAACAACCGATATTAATGCCTACAGATGGAGCTACGCTGTTTCGATTCAGAAATGCCGACGGAAGTGCGACGGAAGCCCATTGAGATAGCGCTGTTGGCTCAAGCGTGTGATAGCCTTAGCTGGCCAGTTATGTCGTGCTGTTGACTTACCAGTTATTTAAAGAAGGGGGGGGGGGTAGGCATAACATGGATTTGTCTTTGAATCTACTCGAGCCAAATAACTTCATTTAAGAATGAAGATTTTTTTTTCCTAGTTCGCGAGAAGGCGTTAACGATAGATATTGGCCACCCAAATTGGTGCACATGTCGGAGCTGCATCCGGACACAATCTGAAGGCGTTTTCTGCAAGGAAGGACCTGCACGGAAAAAAAAACTTCATTCTCGCATAAAGTTACTTGGTTCGAATAAATTCACAGACAAATCCTTGTTACGACCCCTCTTTTTTAAACAACTGGTAAGCAAACAGCACGACATTACTGGCTAGCGAAGGCTGTCAGACACTTGAGCTACTCACAGCCAACAGCGCTATCTAAATGGGCTTCAGTCGGCACTTCCGAATCGAAACAGCATAGCGCCATCTGTCGGCATTAATTTGGTTGTTCCGCGTGAAGCAATGGCGGCTCCCATCAGGTTTTGGTGATGCAATAATAAAATTGTTGTATCGGACGTACGTAACTTATTCGTACGACAATTCTTGTGTTTAGTTATTGTTTAAGTGATCCAAACGTAAAACACGCATGTCAAAATGGATGCAATTGCCCTTTAAATTCATGTTCTCGGTGAAATCATACTAAAGTGGTGTTGACTAGCATACATAGAAAAAAAAATGATTAATCCTATGGTTAGTGTTACAACAGCCTTGTTGATTAGACTTAATTTTATTAAGGGCTAAAGTAAACAAATTTGGGCAACAGCACAAAACTAAAACACATTCCTAATATTCTTTGTCTTTCTAGTTTCGGGTAGAGTGCGTAAATCAGGCATAATAGTGGAATTCTCCGATCTTTCATTCCATTGCGATGCTTTGGGAGATTTATCAGAAGATGAACAAGACTGTGTGCTGAATTACATACATGGACGGGTAGTGCAACAAGAGAAAACGGAATTGTTGCAGTTACGCAAGATCTTTGATGCCCTACGCAGGTTAGATGAATAAACATTATGACTATACTAAAATGACTTACATGAAAATTATTTTATGTGATATTTTTGTTCATATTTTTCAGTGTGTCCTTTGCTCATTATTGGTCTTGTTGTGACGAAGCAGATGTTGAACGTAGCGACAAGTTAAAAGAGATCATTTCGTCCTATTTCGAGCTAGGAAGTGGAGCATTAGCTGATCTCCCAGCCAACCAACTTGAAGAAAAATTGCTTCAGGAGGTAATTTTTACATCACCTAGAAACTCTTATCGATTCCTTTGATTAGGGACTTTACCAACATTGGATAAGTGCAGCTAGCAAATGGTTACCATCGAGACTGGTCTTTTAAGAATATTAGCTACACTAATCAAAGCAAGAAAGAAAAGACAACTTTCCCAACTAGGACTGAATCCAGGAGACCCCGGTTGATAGCTGGGTGCTCTACCAACTGTGTTACCAGTGCGGCCCCATGGCTACATGCTCCAGCTAAGATTAAAATCATTTCCTCTTTTCTCAGTTGTGATCTAAAGAGCCCCCTTGTTTTCTTCCCCTTGTACATATGTCCGTAACCACTGAGAAAGCTAGCACTGTTGGTAGAGTGCCCGGCTGTTTTAAGCGGAAGTCCTGGGTTAGAGTACAAGTCCGGAGCAGTTGTCTTCTCAGATTAGTTTATCGTGTATTCTCACAAGGCCAGTCTTTAATTTTGTCCGACTGCTTCATTACCAATTACCTTTGTTGTTTATTAAATGCAGCTGGTAGCAACAGACGCGCATTGTATTTATCATGAAGTTGGAACGATGTCCCAAAATAGTTGCTATACTGAACAATCTTACCAAACTGTTGAATGGAGACAAGCTTGTCGAAAGTACCACAGACAAAATATTGTCAACCGATCGACTGTATCTTCCCACCTCTATTAATTAACTAAAAAAATTATGCCAGTACTGAATAACCAACGTATATTAATTACTTTGACGTACAGTAGTCAAATTGGGTGCAATAGTAGCAGATGCAAGATGAATGCTTTGTCCGTTTGTACTGTCAAAACTGACAACAGGTAATCAGAAATTGATCAACTGCTGACCAACTGACCAGCAGTTTCCCAATTTTGTTATTAGCTATCGATTTCAAGTCATCAGGATCTGATTAGTAGAAATCGGTACAGTGCAGAGACAAGGAATACAATTAGCAGAAAAGTAAGCATTGAGCTCGTCGTTTGTCTTCTGTAGCAAGTATGTGCCTCCTTCCATCAACCGTGTTGCAAATCTTGTATGTTGGCAATGTTTACTGGGGCCCATGGCCAATGAAGTCTTTATCTGTTTAAATCTGTCGTACGTTAAATTATCCATGTATTGTAATTTCATTTCTGGTTCCTGCCTCTAGAATCTTCTAGAAGTTTTCCATAATACCCTTGTTATTTTGCAGTTGTCAGGGGTAACCAAACCGTATTTAAGAAACAGAGCCAGCATGCAAAATCAGTTGGCCTTCAGGCCAGCCACTTGGCTGGTCCTCGACCCCAGCTAGATCTGCTAGTTACGCTTATTTATGCTACCTAAACCTTTAGTAGGCCTGTTTTTACGAACCCTTTGTTTGGGTAGTTTTCTAGGTTAGTCCCTAGAATTCCCTAACTCAGTCTATACCTTTCTCCCACTTAGCTAGCTTTTTCGTTAAACCGATCTTATCGCACACCTTTAATAATTATTTGAACGTAATCTGCACCATAATAAAGCTAGTAATTTGTACTACTGTACTTCCTCCTGCAATGCTTAGTTGAATACACTGGTTTTACCAGTTGAGTACCAATTATTATGGGGTTTCGATTTATATTTTAAGGGTCCAGTCATTTCGCCACCTGAGAAATTAGTGCATTAAAGGTATCAATATTGCTACTTGGTTATATAGCTTAATCTTACTAAACAACGTTTAGTCACTTTTTATTAAAAACATAGAAGGACAGTCATTTCTGAAGGAGCGATGGTATAGCATGTAATGAGTTGACATGCGCGTTAGTGGAGGTTGTTTCTTACTAGACAAGCTTATTCTAATTGCCTTTTTTTTGCATTTCACATCTAAGATTTCAAATTCCTATGAATGCTCTCTGTTTTCAGAGTTACACTAAAGAAGGAGCTGTGCGGGCTAATGTTCGAGAGTTTGTGTGTACTCATTCGGACCAAAATTTCACTGGACGAGCCATTGCACGCATATTCAGTGGCATTCCCAGTCCATGCTACCCATCAGATGTGTGGGGAAGAGTACGTCGTCACTGGCGCTGTCATTTGGATGTTGACTTTAATTTATTGTGCACGTGGGCAGCCCAAGAGATAATACGTTTAAAGTGATGGCTACATTGTCTTTATTTTTTATTGTTTTATTTTAGATTGTGCTAATAAACGTACATTTTTAAGACCTAAAATATGTAATTCTTATTTGAGGAGTTATTTGACCCTTTTAGGACTGCATTGGGGCTTCATTTTTGGCTGCAGAGGACTGGCAAAACCAAGCAAAAATTAAAGCTTATTACTCACTTGTAGAAAAAATTTTTAACTTCTCCCCAGACTTAAAAGGCGGTGCAACCTGTCATTTTTTAAAATGAACTAGCCTTCATATCCCATTTTTAGTTTTAATGGAATTGACTGGAAGTTTACGATCTGACCAATAGAAGGGCTGTTTGTTTAAAATGATGTTACAGCGGCCACATTTGGTGCACTCGTCTTTGAAAGCACGAGCGCATCCGTTCCTAAAGAGTTACGATGATCTTAGTGCATTTTTGATCAAATTTGATTTCAATAATAACAATAAGTGTAGTATTAACCACTGTAATAACAGAATTGTTAATGGTCTTACAGTTTACTGTCTATACAAACTTTTTTTAAATTGAAAACTTGTCTTACTTGCATTTTATTTATTTTTGGCAAATTCTTGATTGTTTTTTTGTGCCTAAACTATTGTATTGCACTGTTGCATTTAAACTTTTTTGTATTGCCGACGAAAATGTACCTTGCATATAAATTTAGCATTCTTATTCTCGAATGCAATTTCCCACGTGAGATTAATTTGTCTAAATCCAGCCAGCACATGCGCGCTTCCTTCCTATAAAAGAGCCCAAAGGGTGAAAGTGGCCATCTTTTATTCTCAAGTTGTTGCCTTGTGCGCACATCCGTATTTCCTACACCAGCGGAAGCGATTTCAGGATGGCGAAAGTCGGAGGCGCCCCGAAGCCACCTTCTTGGAAGAGGCCCTCTCTGTCCTCGGCTGCTTCTTTGGCTCCTTCGGCTGCTGTTGACCGTGATGCTACTGTTAAACTTTCGTCTCCTCCATCTGGCCCGTCCTTTTGCGCCGTGGTCTACCCCGTAGATGATCTTTGTCGGTGTACTCTTTCGCAGTGGCATCCTCCTGTGACTAAAGCAGCTCCTCTCCAGTGATGGGCGTTTGCTCGCCCAGTCCTCCTGCCAACCTTACGAGTGGCTCTGACGTCGCCACTTTTAAAAAGAATAAAGCCTACTAAAATTACACAAATATACACTATGGTTGCACAATGTTTCGGGATTCAATTTATCCCATTGTTAAGTGCTCAAAAAGTGAGGAAAACACATGTCAAAGTCAAGGAATATTATAATTAAAAAGTTAAAAAAAAATTTAAAACGTGAAGATGAATGTTTAGCAACCTGGCCAGAACAGGTAGCAAAAATAAGACCCCGATCTCTCACCTACAAAAAATGCAGGTTGGAAGTGAGGCTGAAAGTGAAAGGCCCTACCATTTATACCACCGGGTAGGCGAAACGTAGCGGGGGAAAGCGCCACTTCACAACCCCCCCCCCCCCCGCCCCCGCCCCCCCGGGGGGGGGGGGGGTTAAACTCAGCTAATCCGAGTTTTTTGATTACAGGGACATATTCTCTAATGGATTTATTTTCAGGTACAATATGGTTATGTACAGCAGGCTGGTGTGACAAAATTACAAGTGTTTCTAAGTCAATTCTGGATCTAAGCTGTTTATATTTGAAGAGAACATGAGCATTTTTCGGGTCAGGTGTGTGGCCTGTCTGCATCCTATTGGGTGATTTCCCGGTGCTCGTGCAGTGCTGAACTAAGAAATTGGTCGTAATGTTCAATTTAAAATGTGATCTGTGGCTCATAATTCTTTCCCGCCGTTTTTGAAGACTTTGTCTACATAGGTGGCACCACAAGTTGATTCTTAACATGGAATCCTGTATACCGTATTGCGAGTGTTTAATATTTTCTCTTTTTTATCGACATCTTTGCCAGGGGTAGTCAGCTGCTTAATGTTGGGATAGTTGCTGGTATTTGTTCGGCTAAAATTTTCCTAATATGCTCCGTAATTACTTGTATATACGACAAAGTAAAGTAATTTGAAGGCTTTTCTCTAATTTTAGTGCTATTATTTAAAGCTTCAGAAATAGGCTAAGTCTGGTAACTAAATGCAATAGATGGCCGTTTTCGACGTACTTCCTCGCTTTTTAAGCACTTGACAACGGGATAAATTGAATCCTGAAACGTTGTGCCAGACCATAATGTATATTTGTGCAATTTTAGTAGGCTTTATTCTTTTTAAATCCTCATTTTGATTTCAGGTATAAGATTCTCCTGTTCCTAGTGGTCAGGCTTCTGTTACTGCTAAAAATAATTCACCTGGTCTTCAATGTCAATGCACTCCAAAACATGGGTTTTCGTGTTTTTTTGATTTTGTTTTTATGTTACCGGCCATGGTTTGAGCTACATTTCTACATCCATGTCACTTTCATAAACTCATCAAACAACTCAACGACGGAGCCCTACCTCCTCAAAGTAGTTCATAAGTGGGGCTTCAGCGCTGAGTTGTTCGAAAGTGCTCCATGTTTCGTTGCTTCATTGTCATCCTCATCTTTAAATTTAAAGCCACCAAGTAAGAGCGTGTTCTCATTCTCTGGTACCAGGGGGGGTCACAACAGTACTAGAAACAATGTATTTCAAACCTTCGCAATCTGCACTCCTTCCAGTGCTTGGCTGACGCCGTTAACGCCACCTCACTTACTGTTCTCATCTGAATGAGATGCGCGAGAGGCCAAGCCTACAATCTAGTTATTTATTCATTTTATTACAAAATTATTGTAACGGCGTATAAATAGGATATCGGCAGCAATTTCAGATTAAAACGTCAATTTTAAAAGCAGAAGAAACATGGTGGCGCGTATGGTGCCCACCGTTCTCGTCTCTGCTCTTGCCTGAATGAGATTCGTGAGATACACATCCTATAAATCGTCTTCACGCCTGTCGTGTGCAACAAAGACAACTCTTATATTACATGCAGGTTACCACAAATGTGAAAACTTATGTATAACTTAAAACGATGCAAACATCAATTTATAAAATCGAACAGCTATTGGAAAATTAGTTCAAACTTTTGCCTGTGCTGGGATAAATTTTGCAAATAGTATCACAGTTTAAATGTAGCTGTGCGTGTTTACCCTACTCGTTGGACTTGCGTTTTCCAACGTATTTGAGTTACTGCGACTGAATTTGCTCACCATGTTCAATCTTTATGGCGGCTGCCGTCCATAATCTGAAAGCGGAAGTATCACAGATGGCTACCCCTTTAATCGTGAATCTGCTTGTCAGGTAAGCACAGTTTACCATACATCCTGGCTGTTACTAAGCACCGAAGCAGATGTTAACTAATCTGCAATCACATTTGTGTTTCAAAACCGATTAATTTTTGATTAAAGCGTGATTTTTCCATAATGCCAATCTTTGGCTAATGACACGGATCCGTGAATCGGAACCATTAGTCATTTTCTTGATAAGAATGTGTCACATGATAAGAGGCGAGCCATGCAAAAGCCTTGAACACTGACCGTTTTTAGCCTACATTGTTTTTGCAGTGTGGATTTAACTAATGAGGCTATTTATCAATCAATCAGTCTTTAATCAAATTAAGGCAAACATTGAATAACTATTGAAATTTACATCTTGCCTCAACGAGGTGCTGAAGAAATAGATTTGACAAAATGGCGGCCACGAGTGGCCCGTTTCATTTCTTCGAGGTCTGTTTGGGAATTGGCCGATCAAATCGTATTGGTGAGTTTTTTACGGCGAGTCCCTCTACTTCCAAATAGCTGCAACTGACAAAAAACGTAGTAATTTGCTAACTTATCCCAGTAATCACCCGGAAAATAGCTTACTCATACAAGTATATAAATTTCCAGGAAGCCTTTTGCCACAAAGCTATTTAAATTTTTCGACTGAATATAGCTTTTCAGTAAATAGCGACACATTCTTTTATCCAAGAAAGTGTTTCAAGGAAGAGTGGCAGCATTCTTTTGTACTGAAGGTGTGGCCCTTGGTTGACGGAAAGCGGCAACAAGACAAATCAATCGCATCAGCGGCCATTTTGTCCAACCCAGTTGTGTATGCTATTTTTCACCCAAGATGCGACCAGTACTGTAGTAGCGTCCTGGCTTGACTAAAGGTGCTATTTTTTTTGGTATCCCTAGTGCCCCTTGTAGCTAGTTCAACGACTAGTTCCAGATTCTGGTCTATAGATAAATCATCTCAATTTTGAAGTTTACTCGAAGTTTAAAGAAAAAAAAGAATTGTAGTAGAGAGAGTGGAAAACTCCGGGGAATCGAACTTGAAAACCTCTGATCACTGCAGGGTGCCAAGATTGGCAAAGGAAACCATACAAAATCCCATTCAAGTCGATCACATCACAGCAAAAACGTCCATCACCAACTTTCTCCTCCCATACCACACAAGTTTAATTGATACCCAGCAAGGGTTCAGTTAAACTGGCACGACCACGGGAAGAGAAAGTAAGTTGGAGTAATTTTTTTTCTCTAATATGACTACTTTGAACGGTTTAGCAGTTGCATTCATCATTTTGCCATTTTGGCTAGGATGTTACTTATTTTGTTGATTTAGTGTATTTCTGTATAGTGTTGTTTATCCAGATAATTCATTTTGAATTCGCGTACCGTAAAAAAAAACAAAAAACTTTTGATTTGATGGGGGGTGGGGGGACGACCAAACCTTTGCAACCCACCCGTGCACTTGGTTTTCTAATCTACTTTCCAGCAAAATTGTCTTTTTTATCGTCGTGGGGCAGATAATTCAGTTTAGATTCGTGTACCGTAACAAAAAACCGGCCAAAACCTTCGCAATAAAAGATACTCCGTCTCTTAATGAACCAATACTGCAATTTTATTGAGGCCCCGGCCAAATGCCATGCGCCCCAAACCTAACCTAAAGAAAAACAACCAATAACCATAGCCTCCAAGGTACCAAAAAACCACGCAACCACCAGCACCACCACCATGAACCACCTATTTGTAACAACAATGAATTCTGACAATTAGGTACTGAAACGATAAGCGTGTAACACTTACGTATGTTATAATCTACTGTTGGATGACAATACAAACAATGGTTACAACAATAATTTTGCACTTACGAGCCACTTCAGGGTCACGTGCTTCTAGCTGCAACCCCCATTTTAGAAAAAGGCACTTCCCCGTATGACGTTTTACCTGTCTGCCGAAATTTAGATCTGGCAACTTTCCCTAATCAGCTGTAGACGTGTCGTTATACCATATGAGAATTAACATGGGAGCCTGCGGACTAGTTACCAGTAACACAAATCAACGTTATTGAGGACACTTTTTCTCCATGAAGGACACGTTCCCACATTTTCGTGTTGACGTTTTCTTCGTTACTGGACCAAGACACCTGATTCAAACGATTTGCAAAGATTTCTACCGCATGGGGAATTTACACCAGTATGCTGAAATCGGGTATAAGTTGGTTTCAGTTAAAAGACACAGTCTGCTAGTGAAGGCCGCCTTTTTTTCATCAACAATTATTTTTTAACAATCGGATGTCTACAATCGGATGATCTACTATTACTTGGCGGCGACACACTAACGTGTGTCTAAATCTAAAAGTAGTAACAATAGTAAAAGTAGTAGTAGCTGGTTAAAAATGTGTTAGCTTTTAGGCCTAGTTATAGATTAGATTTTAGGCGTATTTGTCAGCTCTAAGGCATAATTTTATCTGTGGTTTTAATTTCGTAACACAGCAGCTAAGGGAGAATTGGGTTAGAGATTATATCTTTAATTATGCAACACGGTGTGGAGACTAATTGTCACCTTTTGGCCTAATTTCTTTTACCGGCCATTATAATTTGGTAAGCAGCAGCTAACAGAGAATTGGGTTCGAGAGTAGGCCTATTCATCCATGCAACACGCCGTCGAGACTATTTTAAATGAAGCTAATGTGTGCCGTTGACGAAATCCTATAATTTTTATGGTTGCGTGTCTTCCTTTAATAGTTAAATGCGACGATCAAATGTAATTATTTCATTGAGTTATGTCGAGAAATCCTATTAGCTATAAGGAAGCAATGGTGCCGAGTTTTTAAACTAATTTTTGGACGCCAAATCTAATGGTGAAATCGTTTTTGTCTCTATCTGGTGCCGTTCCGGATTGAAAAAGACGACGGACGGACGAACAAAATCGTTGCTATAATCGTCCCAACCGTTTCGGCTGTGCGCGAGACGAAAACGAATGAGTAAAGCCATGAGTATATACAAGCGGCTACAGCGACTACCTAGTCGCATCCGGTCTTCTATACAGTTCTGCCACTACCAATGCTGAGGTACACACCTCTATCACGCATTACAACAGCTATCTCTATTAGACAGGGTGAGGCAAAAGTCTGGTCACACGTAAATAACTGTCGTTATAATGGTCCTATGTTAATTCTGAACACACATTTGTAATGTAAGTCAGATATGGCGAAGCCAATGAAGATATTGTCAATGACCTTGAAAACAGCATTCAAGGTCATCAGCATTCTATCTTCCAAACGGCACAAAAGTGAATTACAAAGTTGTACGCGAGCATCAAACATAACAAACAGCGAAAACAGATTGAAAATCGGAGCATAATTGCAATAGTTACGAGAAAAACAAAATAACGACAAAGTCTTCTCTGTGAGTTTTAACTGCCATGCAGTGAAGCTTAGGAGCTGACTCTACAAGCGAGTGGCCGTAGTGATCAGATATTTTCCTACGTCAATCACTGCAAGTAAACGAGTGCAGTTCAGAATGCAATAAAAGAAAACTACTAAATACAGATGCAAACCTATTTACGTTGCCTTTTGGACTTATATGTCAGACTGCCTGAGCGGGGAATCGACCCCAGGCCTTTGGAATTCAAGGCCGGGGTTCTACCGCTGAGCCAGACTGACACGAGTTTCCGCCTCGTTCTTTGGGGCACTGTCATTCATGTCCTTCTCAGCGCCCCCCCCCCCCCTCCCCATTAGTTATTTACGCCATGTCTTCCAGCCGCTAACATGTACATTCGAATAATGCTACAATTAGCCTACTACTGCTGTAAGGTAAAATTCCGCCCCACCCCCGAAAAACAAGTTTATTTACGCATACGAATGCCCACACCTTTAAACCTATTTTACCACCCACCCACCTTATTTTCGGCGTATTCTCATCGCAGGCCTATCTTGCAATTTTCCTGAAACTCTTTTTTTCTGGGGACAGAAAAAGTACTTTTTCTTTCTTTTTTTTTTGGGGGGGGGGGGGGGGGGGGCTAGATGGTAGAAATACAAATCCACCTCTGCCAGTGAGCAGGTGACGCTAATTCAGCCTGTCAATTGCTTTCTGTTCACCATAAACTTTCAGGGAAGACTTTGTCGTTATTTTGTTTTCCTCGTAACTATTGCAATTATGCTCGATTTTCAATCTGTTTTCACAGTTTCTCATGTTTGATGCTCGCGTACTTTTGTGCTGTATCTTGTACCGTTTGGAAGATAGAATGCAGATGACCTTGAATGTTGTTTTCAAGGTCATTGAAAATATCTTCATTGGCTTCACCATATCTGATTTACATGACAAATATGTCATCAGAATTAACTTAGGCTCATTACATCGGCAGTTATTTGCGTGTGACCAGACTTTTGCCTCACCCTGT